>JASSUY010015817.1:0-43183 GCA_032466535.1 Forpus xanthops | reverse complement strand
ATCGCTGGTGGTGTTCAAGGCCAGGTTGGACATAGCCTTGGGTGACATGGTTTAGTGAGAGGTGTCCCTGCCCCTGGCAGGGGGGGTTGGAACTAGATGATCTTAAGGTGTTTTCCAACACTGACTATTCTATGATTCTATGATTTTTATATATGAATACTAGGGTCAATATATTCAAAGAACACCCCAGCTGCCCATGTTTGCAGTCTTTGGTTTTCCTGGCACCAGTTAAGCTGTTGGGAAATGGACCTCATGCTCTGGGCAAGGATGGAGCATTGTATATGGCATTGTACATGCCATTATGTAAAAATATGCCCCATTAAGGGTCTGCACTTGTTAATGGTCTCCACTTGAATTAGCGGAATCATGACAATAAAGGGCTGAGGAACTGAACCTTGTTGTAATATTTTTGACATGGCATTTTACTTAGGACAAGTCTTTATTCTCTTCTGTGTTGTTTATTAATAGGAAAATTCCTAACATTAATATGATGCAGCTATTTCTACATTTTGGAGAAAAGGAGTTGGAGTTTTTTTGTATAATTCTGGCTAGGGTGACGCTACTGCTCCATTTGTATTTGATGTTCAATTTGTGTGACTGTAGAAGGATAAAGAAAAAACCCTTTTAAGAAATGATAAATGATCAAGTCACAGAGATGAAATACAAACTTCTGAAACTAATTAATTCATTATCTTATCCTAACTCCCCAAACAACTGTACTAATTGCAGCCTAATTCCTAAGGACTGGGACAAAGAGGTGACATGCATCCTTTGAAGAGCTGAGTGACAAAACTTTTTGTGTTCAGCTAAGCAGTCCCTGAATAGTCTGGCTCAGAAGGCAAAGTTCAGCAGTAAAAAACAGCGCAGAGCTTTGAGCTGCAGCAATAAGATTTTTTTCTTGAGTTAGCTGATGACCTTAACCTGTTCACTCCAGCTCCTCTCAGCCTTCAAAGCACTAAAATGAGTTCAACACACATGGCATTTGTATAATATTTCTTACTGAATAAATGTGTTGTCAAGCGTGTTGTTCAGGTTTCCATGTCTCTTTACAAAGACATTTCCTGCCTGTTAAAAGCAGGCTGCCTTCACCCAGGTGTGTAAGCCATCCCTTACAAACATCCCTCCTTCCTGCCAGCACTGCTTGTTTGAACACTCCATGAATGGCAGTGTGAGCACCCATGCACCAAGGAGCTGCAGTGTGCTGGGTGACTTCCCGTGCCACAGCCCATCCTTCCCTCTCCTCCCCACTTCAGAGTAACACATTTTGGGAACTTGGGCTTATTTGATGCCTCTGAAGAGTGATGAAGAGAAGCCTATAATTTTGCTGGAAGAAGCCCAGCATGGAAAGTCTCCGATCATGATAACTGAAGTTTGCAGCTAAGCAGGCAGAAGTAGGTCAGGCCTGATGCTATTTGCAGACTGCTTTTCCAGGGAGGGGGGAGAAGGCTAATTAGCATCATGGTTAAGGTTAACATAGACAGCTGTGGTGGCTGCCAGCTAGCCCATTCCCAAGCAGAGGTTAGTGTTTGACCTCTCTTGGCAATACCTGCATGCTCTCAGAGCTTATTCTAACATAAAGTGCTACTAAGCCACTCTTTCCCCATGTATCTCACCCAGGCAGCTGTTGCAAAGTGTTAGTCCTTGCACTACTTCTTTCTGCCTCTCTACATCCAAGGGAGCCCCACATAGTCTGCACCTCTCTAAGGAAACTCAACTACTGTTTTATGCTTTACATGCATGAATATTCAGCAGTAATGCAAAGATCATGTTTGGACTCAATCTGATTTGATTTAAGACTGAAATTATCTTTATAAAAGAAATTTTATGGTCATGCTTTTTTATTTGACATATAATCAAAAGAGAGGTGGTAAAGCCAGGTCCAAAGACACTAACCTTTGAAAATGGGGAGCCTTAAAACCTAGTGTGGATATCTACACCCAGCAAGCTTAAGTCCAACCTTTGAAGCTCATCAGCGTAAGCTTAATATAGCATCAAAGTCAATAATATGTGTGTTAAGAAAGAGCCATATTCAAACTGCCTTCCTGAGGAGCTCAGTGTGAGGACTGCAATGTATTTTAATTCAAGAGAGCAGGGAGTGATTCAGATGGCTGCCCCATCATGGCTGCCTGCAGGCACAGCAGGGAAGCAGTGAAGCTGGTCCAAGTGGGCACTCTGCCTGGCAGTCTCAGGGCACTGCTTATTTTCTGAGCCTGTTTCCTGGGACTGCAATGGCAATGCAGTGTTGTTATGCACCAGTATGTGCTGTGGTTATAGCCATAGCTTCCGGAGACACAGCTCAGCCTGAATCAGAAATCACTTTCATTTTCACTAGGAGCCTCCTGTTGCCTTCGAAGACAAGCTTTTGATAAGCCTGGACTACATTTTGGTCTGAATGTATTCAACAGATGAAGGGCAAATACATGGGTATTAATTAAGGTGTTTTGAGGAGTTGGGGTTTTACATAGAAGTAGATACAAAATAAGAAAGGTGTAAATCGCAAGAACGGTTACCAAACGGGCCATTACCTTTCATGAATTGCTGTGGTTCCAGTGTTGGTGTCAACTTTGTGCCCTGCCTTGTTTTGTTACATCTTTCTCAGATGTCACTATGGTATGTGCTTAAGTAAGACCCCCATTCCAGAAAGTTCATTTACATGGCATTTATATGGTAGAGACATCTGTCTCTTTCTTTCATGAGCCTGTGCTCTGGTTTTGATTTAGTGTGTTGGGTCCCTTTAGTGCCAAGAAAACACTTTGTTCATATCTGGCTGATAAATTCTGATGATTGCTCTCGTTCTGTTTTCTTACGTGAGGGGACATTTTAATACTGCCTTCTCATCCATCAAACCTCCTCTTCATCTCAGGGACTAAGGCAACTACCTCTTTGGGAAGTGATTTCTTGTAAGTGTCATTTTCTAAAGATGAACTCCTCCTGGCCACTGCTTTTAATCTTATTTTAATGGCAAAGGGCTTGCAGAGACATTATGTAATCAAAAATATGGCTTTGCACATCCTCCCAGGGGTTTTGCCACAGTTGGATTTGGCCTCCTTAACCTCTCCCTTGCCTACTAATGATGAAGAGGAGGGTGCTTTTCAAGCTGTATGTTTTCCAAGCTCAGAGTTGGCTACTCACCCAAAATGTAAAGCAGGAAATTCCTGGAATCTGTGAGTCTCATCTCGAGAAGAGACGTTCATAACCACCAAAAGGTTTTAATTTCTTACAATGAGTCTGCAGTTCACAGTAAATAGCTATTTGTCCTCATATCCAGAGAACAATAAGATTGCAATTGCTTTCTACTGGCAGGAATCAAAGATCTTGCTTTTGTCAGTAGGTCTTTGATATGCAGGAGCAACCAGGCAGACGGTGAAAGCAGCTTTAGACCACTTCTCTGCACCTTGGCCGCCTCATAGATCAGCAATTAGCAGGCTCTGGTTCTACAGCCACCAGAGATTGGTGACACCACACATTGCTATTCTTAATGAAGAACTGAAGAATGATGAGGCTAAGGACAGCCAGGAATGTGCTTCAGTGTAGTTTGGGTAGCATCAATTTTAATTTTGTCAGGCTCCATTTTAGGCACTTAGAGCAAAGCATCTTTTTTGAGTCCTGTATTTTCAAGCCAAAAGTGTGGCCCAAGAGGCAGAATTGGTGCTGGCTATTGGCCAGGAATTACAGAGAATACAATTGGTTGATAACTAGCCCTTAAACAATATTGGCAGAAAACTACCTTTGTTTCCAAATCTCAGTACTTTGTGCCTTGGCCAGCGCTGAAGGCACTTGGGAGGCATTTTGCCCTGTCAGGAGGTGTCCCTGGGTGAAGAGATGCAGCTGAGCACACCTCAGTGTGTCGCTCCTTCCTTACCACTTTACAAGTTGCACTTAACACCTGAAGAGATGCACTTGAAATACTTTTCTGATGCTGCATCCTTTGACCACTATTTGCTGTTCCCTTCCAACCCCACTGCAAATGAAACTCTAAACTTTATCCTTCTCTTAACCCTAACCCTAATGTTAACCATAAGAATAGCTGGGGCTGAACCATTGAAGGCTTTCCCTCTTAGCAATCTCTACTTCCTTTTGTAACCCCATTCCATGCTCACTGCCATGGATCTACTTCTTTCTTTCAACCCTGATCCTAAACATGGTGGAGAAGTCCTACCAGACTTGCATGGGAAAGGAAAAAAACATCACCGAAGAATAGTTTTTATTTTCATTTAGAAGGGAGGGTTAGAGAATGGCTAGGATTAGGGCAGTTGTAGAGTAAGGGTTAGAAATGGCTTAGGGTTGGGGTTAGGGCTGATAGAAGAAGAAAGCTCTTGCTTTGCCCAGGCAGCTACAGCTTTTGGAATGGCTCCTAGTGACCTCTTCACTCCTGAGATCACCCAGGGAAAACCCCTTTATAGTCCACTGCAAGGAGATTATTATTTCATAGCAGAATGAGGTGGTGCATTCCCGTAAAAAATAACTCTTGTCTTGGTTTCTTTCCAAGCACAGGTGAAGCAGAGATAGATTTATCACGCTTCCATATAAGACTTCATCTGAATATTGGTCACTTCATCTTAAACCATTTTTCTTTTACAGTTTCCTGGTTCCAGACATGGCGAGCTGCAGAGAGCACCCAGGCCAGGAGCTTGTTCACAGCAGCACAAGGCTGGTAGAACATTTCTCAGCCCCCTTTACTCTGTGGGCCAGGTTTGTGTGACCTTTTGCTAAAGCAAAATAAGTCCAGTGTGATTATTATGGGCTGAATGTTCAGAAGAATGGCCCTGCAAATACAGCAGTGACTGAGATGCTAATGCTGAAGCACCCCTGGGGGTGTAAGACTTTGGGGAGTAAAGGTTTCTCTTACAGTACAAAGCCCTTCTCTGAGTGTGATGGCTGAGAAAGCAACAGATGGAAATTTGGACAGTGTGTTAATATGATCACAACAGGGAGCTTCTCTTCCCCAGAAACGCAGAAGAATGGAAATCTGAGTGGAAAGGGATGGATTTTGCTGATCATTGCTGAGGGTGTCATGTACCTTCAATCGTCTATGACATGCCATTTTCTTCCATCTGCACTGAAGAACAAGTGCATAGCCCTGAACCCAGCATCGTGACACACTGTAGGAAGTGTTGAAAGGCAACTATTGCCATGTTATACCTGGTTTTAGCTTGTTCTTGCAGACCAGCAGACTCTCTCTGGATGTTGCAAACAGGCTCCCTTGTTTTGTTTTTTTTGCTGTTTTCACAATGCCCCATATTTGAGCTCTTTGGCAAATTGCCATTGTGATTTTTTCCACTTACATCATAGTTTTTTTTTAATACTCCAGTTCTGAAGTACCATAAAACCTAGATTAATAGTATAATGGGAATTTGGAGAGCTGTGGCATACAAGCAGTAGGTGTCCGTGAAGCACAATTATTGTACTGAGCTAATCAGCATTGGGTTCAGTTGACTAAATTCTCACCTTTTAAATGGCAGCAAAAAAAAACTCCACACAAGAAAAATTAAGAATGATGCAAATGCAAGGAAAAGTCAAGCCAAGTTCACCTACTTCAGTAGGCAATGTGTCAGTGCTCTCCAGTTGATTAAAGCCAAAACTATTATTGTACATCACGATTCCCAGTTCCTGGCAGTTTTAAGGCACAGGTGTAACATATGGCTCCTGACTGAGGAGCTTAGGAGTGGATGGGGGAATATAGTGTGCAGGAGGTGACAGGATGCTGGATTCTGGCACTCCCAGACCTCTATATCTCCATAGGCAAAACTGCTTTGTTTGAGACCTGTTTTGCCGCGTTGATGTCCTCATGCAATGTACAGATGATGGATATCTTGTGTTTCTACGGATTGTCTCCAAAGGTTTTAGGTTTCCCATCATGGGCTCCTTCACCTTTCATGTTACATCAGTACATGCTCAGCAAATCTGAAAGCAGAACTGCACATCAGATAGGTCAGACGAGTCTTGGCTGATCTCAAAGCAAAAATTATATTTAAAAGGAAAATGGTGGCCTTTTGATCTGTTCTTTATAGGTTTATTCCCTTCTGATTTTAAATTTTATGTCAGAACAGATAAATCCCAGAAAATGCCCTTCTCATTCTGTCACTCTTCCAAACATGGGCTGTATTCAGGGCACAAAGGTGCGAAGTGGCCCTAATAAGGTTTTATGTCTTGTTAAACAGGAACTTTATTGATGTTAAGCAGCAGTTTTAGCCTGGTGGTGATGGCCAAGCAGGCATGCTGGGTGCTCTTTATCTATTGCACTGATCCTGCACTGATCACTATTCCTTGTCCCAGCACTGTCACTCTTGACCTTTTGGGACCTAATTAGCCTCAATGTGCAGGCAACTGTTTACATATTTAGTTTTAGATTTCCCTCTCTGTGCACAGAGAGACCCTTGAAATGCAAATATCCCTGGTGACTCTTGGTTACAGGTGCTCTCCACCTGTCAGAGAGCTGGCATGGGCAAAACTGTCCTCAGGAACGTGTCTGGACCTTCCATTTCAGCAGTTTATGAACTCCAGTGGCATAGCAATCTGTTGTAAAAATCAACTAAGAAAAGATGAATTACTCTTCGCTGAGCAGAGCACATCAAGCGAGAATACAAAATGAGTCCCTGATTTAATCTACAGAAGCTGTCGTGATTTATTTACTGTCATTTGAATCTCCATTAAAAGGTTTGCTGCAATTTCACTTATTTTTTTCCATTCTGATTGTTCCATCCTTTGCTGGTATTTGGGGCCTGGCTTGTTGTATTCAAATTTGAAAGATACATAGCCATCCAGAGCCTGGCAGGGTGCTAGCATTAATTTGTGTCTGACCAGACTTTGCTGGCTCTTCATGGAAAACAGAAGCTGATGGATCAGCTTCAGAGGCTTTCTGGATTGCACAAACCTCATCCTTCTTGCTACCCAAGCAACAAGTCCTGCTAATGAAGCCATTGGAGGAGGGCTGTGTCTGCTGCTCTGTGCAGCTGTGAGCTTTTTGAGCAACCATTTCTGATTTGGGAAGTCTCAGATTTATGTAGCTATTTTTTTGTTTTAAAAGAAGTCAATATGTATTCACAGTTTGATCCCCATTGAGGACCAAAGCGACAACCACGTTTCACCAGAAGAATGTTACTGCTATGAATTTTTCAGCTTTCCTACTTTATTTTCAGCCTGTCATGTCCCTTCATATTTAGCATGTACTGAGGGACCACTGGAATTCAATTACTGCCTGTCACTGCTGTTTACATTGATTTATAGATCATCCACTTTGACAAGTTCATTGCCAAGTTTTAATATGTCTTAATAGCTTTATTGTTTATTAATAGTAATGCAGGGGTACAATCTCCAGCCTGCATTAAATGTCAGCCCTTTCCTTCAGTGGTGGGCTGAGGTGGATCAGGAGATGGGTGGCCACAATCAGGTGCTAGCAGTGCCTGCCTCCCCCTGCCCAAGCACCACGGGCACCAATTCCTTCTGTTAATGACTGCCACATATTTCTTTCAGTGCCTCCTACAGGGATTTAAGAAGAGATTTGTCCAGCAGATGCTTGTCAGGAGGACTAATGTGCCTGTTTGTGCCAGTGGGTTTTGGTGCTGCCGCAGGGTATGGCATGCCAGCACTGCTGGTGCTGCGGTGCTTTGGGTGTTGGGGACCCCTGGCTCTGCACACAAAACACACACACTGTACCCTAAAAAGGTGAAGATTAACACTGCTGCTGAACAGTGTTCTGGACAGGGTAATATAAGCAAGACTGTTACAGAGAATATAGAGGTGAAAAGTGCATGTGCATCATGGGGCTTTTTTTATGGCAAGCTATGTAGAGTTTTATAATGAGGGCAGAGTTAGCTGGCAATTATTGCCTCGAAAAGTTTCCATGGACAGATATTTTTCTTTCTTTCCCTGCCAGCTGGGTATTTGAAATATCAATTTATCCTAGGAAAAATCCTCCTCAAAAGCAGGAGTCCCCAGGTACTACAGGTCAGAACTATTTCAATGGGGCAGTGCCGTAACAAGCAGAAACGGCCTCAACAGTAACATAACACTGTGCATTTTTTAGCCCTAATCTTCTGCACATTGGCAGGATAAAGTGACGAACGGGAGCACATTTCTGAGTATTGTCTGCCTAAAAATATACAGACCTAATTTTTCAGATGAAGCTGTGGATGTTCTTTTACACGTGGGTTTGAGCGCTTCCCCTGTGCCGCCGTGAGCCGCCCCTTATGGCACTGAGCATGGTGGTTTGGTTTTCAGGCTTGTTTGTGTTCCCAGGGTAGCTGCAGGAGATAGCTGCTGCAGCATGGAGGTGCAGAGCTGAGCTGTTTACCAGGCTGGGGAAACAGGAAGTGTAAATGCATCCCCTAAAAGCAGCAATCAGCAGTTCAGGTTCCATTGTGCAGCGTTGCTCTCTCCTGTGAGCTGCAGACAACGGCAGCCAAGGACTCCTTGCTTTCAAGACCTTTCCAGAAAGGTTCCTCCTTCCTGGTATCTTGCTCAGCAGTGCTGAGCACCTTCAGAGGAATAAAATTATGTGCTCATTTCTTCCTTGGTCGGCTGCATTTCCCCAGGAGCATTAGTTCATATATTCCTCTTGCCTTGACTAAAATGATGAGAAATGGATAGCACTTGTACTTTGTCTTTCTCACACACACAAATACACATAGAGACATATTTAAAGAGACAGCTTAAAACTTAAATTATAGCTTAGAAAAAACAACCGTGATTTTTTTTCTCTCCCTCAAACTAAGTTTTCGAAGTGAATTCAGCAGAAGTTGCCACTTCGGCTGATGAGATGTGACCTGCTTTAATCATTGCTGTCCACTGTCAGGTATGTCAGCCAATTTAGCTTCAGGTGCATAATGGCAAATTATTACAGAGATAGAATGATTTTAAGTTTCTAGACAGTGGGAGCATTCCCAGAATCCATTACTGCCTGATTAAATTACCCAGATTTCTGTGTGTGAAGGTTTTGTACAGCAGCATGTAATCCACAAGAGTAACTAATCATATCATATTGATTTAGATGCTGCTAGAATGGGAAATCTAATTGTAATACTGTGAAAGCTTCTTGGGGAATCTGTACTAATGATTGCATTTGTAATCCCATTTGCAGGTGAAAGTTCTGAAGCACAGCCGTGAGATGAATAGCAATGACGACAGTTTGGACACAGCCCTGCAAAATCAGGCTGCAAAAGATGAAACAGGCAGAAGTTGTCCCCATGACTTAGCAGCAAGTATCCATCCTTCTGGTTTTCTGCATTGGTGAATTCTGTAACATACAAAAAGGAAGGAATGTGACCAAAAATTGCAGGTAAAGGTGGTAGGATTCAGCCTCCTATCCTACTAAACTTCAGTATTCATCTCAGGAGCCAGCACTGTGCTGTGAGCTCTGCTGTGGCTTTGCTGGGTCATCACTTCTTTACTCTCTCTCTTCTTTTTATTTGAGTAAAAACATATTTGAAATGTACTTTTCATCCAGGGGAATCAAATGCCTACCTGGTTTTCATTCGAATTCTTTATTGTTCTTTTATTCTTCTTCAAATATAAATTTCTACAGTGCTTTTTTTATGTTTGGTAATTGCCAGCAGCTTGATCTGCCTTGACCTTTCACGTCTATGCTCTGGCTGTATTGTCTCCCACTTTTTTTTTCCTTTCTGGAATATGTGAGCTATTAACATGTGAATTGTATGAACTCCAGTTTGTCTTTCCTTTTTGTCATACTACAGTAGAGCTGTATAAATATAAAAACAGATTGTGATGAATTGTTTAGCTCACTTCCTGTAGTGAGTTTTTGTTGCTGTTGTTTTTTTTACTTTTCTGACCTGTTTACAAAGAAATATATATAATCTTACACAACTAACTCATGCATCTTTTGTACACACCAGGGCCTGTGACCTGGTTTGATGAGCAAGAGAGCACAACTACCTGGGAGAAGAGCTGCCCACCAGGCTTTGATAAAGGCTTGAAACACTTGTGTAGGTCAGGAGCAGCATGCCTTTGCTTTGGGAGACAGGTCCCTGCACAACACTGAAAACCTCCTTTCCAACACGTAATGGGGCTTCGTTCACTTTCCCTCTTTGGTTTCCAGGGGTGCCTGATTTTTGAGAAGCAAACAGCCATGCAGGTGAGCCTGGTTTTGACTTGGTTAATGCTTCCTTTTGGAGAATCATGGAAGAGATACCATTTTCTTCCTTCGGGAGCTGACTCTGATGCCAGGCTGGCTTTCACAGTCCTGTGTCCTCTCCTGCTTGCCCTGGAGACCACACTAGGGCTAATGTGTGCTATGTGTGCTGCCAGAGAGCTCCCATCACCTGGCTGAGCACCTCAGTGAGATGAAGAGCCTGGGACAGGAATTTTCCCAGGGCCTCAGTCCAAAGCAGGACTAATAGCAATAGATATAAATCACAAATTTAATAGAATCCTTTCTGCAGGTCAACTCTGACCTCACCACTGCTGTGACTCAGAGCTTGTATAAAGGAGGGTGATGAACCATCTGTCCCTCCTGAGGTGGGACATCAATTCTTAGCAGTTCAGTGCTTCCCAGTTTGCTCTTTTAACCTGTGCTGTGGGTGAGCAGGTACAAGGCAGGACAAACCAGGGCCCTGGGGAGATGCTACCTGTCCCCAAACAGGTTTTAAACCTTTTACAGTGAAACAGTCATTATTTTTGTTGCAGTGTATTTTCTTGCAAAGTTCAGGTGTAGTTTAATCCAAGTCACAACAGACATTCTGAGTAATATAAAAATCATGAGAAAAGTCTGAGAGTTAAAAAAAATCCCTACGTAGTTCCTAGTCATGAACCGATATTGTCTTTATATTGGAGAGAGCAACAGAGCTTAAAATTAGTTAACCACAATCTAAATAACCTTTAGAATATTGAGTGATGTATAGGAAAGCATTTTGCAAGAACGTTTAACAGATTACTCCTACCCTGTCTATTAGGTGTCGTTAAAACACATAGTTGCTTGCTCAATGTAAAGACCTGTCAAATTTTTACATAGCATTTAAATTTCAGACAAACCACAGTTTGGTTCCTTGACCAGTAAGTAAAGGTCTAAATGCCTTGGAAAGGCATGCTGTGAATGATTACTTTTGGTAATACAGATTTCTGACAGCTATGGAACATGTTTCTGAAGATGGTCTGTGACCACTGTCAGTTCCTGAGGCAGACATGATCCCTGCCAGGCAGGTACAGGATGAGACAGAAGGAAAGCAGCAAGCAGGCAAAAAAAAATGGTTCATGGGATGCTGATTGATGGCTAGCTGATCATGAGCTTATGCCCAGGCAACCAAGAAGGTCAACAGCATCCTGGCCTGTATCAGAAACAGCAGAGCCATCAGGTCTAGGGCAGTGATCATAGTATCATAGAAGAGTTAGGGTTAGAAAAGACCTTAAGATCATCTAGTTCCAGCTCCCCTGCCAGGGGCAGGGACACCTTACACTAAACCATGCCACCCAAGCCTATATGATCACCTCCCTGTGCTTGGCATTGATGAGGCTGCGCCTCTAATACTGTGTTCGGTTTTGGGCTCCCCACAAGAAAGACATTGAGGTGCTGGAGTGGATCCAGAGAAGGGCAATAAAGCTGGTGAAGGTCCGGAAGTCATGTGAAGAGCAGAGGAAGGAACTGGGGTTGTTTAGTGTGGACAAGAGAAGGCTCAGGGGAACCTTGTCACTTACTACAATTACCTGAAAGGAGGATGGAGAGAGAAGGAGGGGTTGGTCTCTTCTCCCAAATAACAAGCAATAGGACAACAAGTAACAGCCTCAAGCTGCATCAGGGGAGGTTTAGATAAGATATTAAGAAAAATTTCTTCACTGAGAGGGTGCTCAGGTATTGAAACAGGCTGCCCAAGTCAGTGATGGAATCACTGCCCCTGGAAGCATTCAAAAACTGTGCAGGTGAGGTCCTCAGTGACATGGTTTAGTGGTGGATTTGGAACACCGGGTAACAGTTGAACTTGATCTTAAAGGTCTTTTCCGACCTAGTTGATTCTGTGGTTCTATGTGCTGTGATCCTGTACTCAAGCACCAGGGTGAATGTGTCATTAAAACAGATTACACTAAAAATATATACAGGCTTTCTGTATTACTGAGTTCTTCCAGGGAAACCAGCCAGCATTGCCCCAGATATCTGCTGTTGTTCAACAATGGGTGATAACAAGAAGAGCATTTAATGAAATAATTTAAGTTAATGCAAGATCATCGCGTCTTGATGAAGACTGTGAAATTACAGCCTTGTTTCCACCATTATATATAATGCACTTTCTGAAAGTCTCAGATTTCCCTGACAGAGATTTTCTTGAGGTCTAAAAATGTAGACCAGATACAGAAATGTTTTAATGAATGCAGTCCGCTCTATTCTATTGTATTACTTTCTCCCCTTTTTCTGGGCTAAGAAAAATCACTAGTGAGACTGAGAGTCTCGAAGTGATGCTGCCATCCATCCAACCATTTCAGCTTCTCTGGAGATTCCTCTGTGTCTATCAGTGTCTAACTGGGTTGAGGTTTTAAGCTCTTACCATCCCACCTGCTCCTCTGCCTCCTTGCCAGGTAGCAGACCTGCGATCATAGCTTTATCTTCTTTCTGATTTGATACTCTCTTGGTAGGTGTCTGAGGACTGTTTCCTAGCATATGTAGGAGCTGAGCTGTGCTCCATGTGGTAACCACAAGGTAACAAGGATGCTCCATGTCGTGGGTCAGATGAATGAGCCTTGCTGAGCTACGCTGGGCTTTCTTTATGAACCTCCACACCATTGTGGCAAATCCTGGCCTACAAATAGGGAGGTTTTGATCCACAACACTGGGGTGACTGAAAACACCGGGGATTAAGGGCAAACAGAGTAATTATATATATGCTGTAAATGGATAGAAAATACAACAGTATTTAAGGAAGCACTGAATAAAGGGTCCCAACAGGCAGACTCTTTCTTCTGACCACAAGATCAGAAGGCATGGCTCACCTACGCTGGCATTTTTTCAAAGCTGCAACTCTTTCTTTCACTGCCCAGCCTGTGTCAATGGCAGGCTCAGATTGTGAGGGTGCTGTTGCTGCCCAAAGCTGTTCAGGGTGGGAGCCAATGGCCAAAAATCCCTTGTCTGCAGTTTTCCCAAGGGATGTGTGTGCAGCTGTATGGATGATATCCCTCAGAGGAGATGGACCTGATTGTCCACAGGGAAGTGTGGGACATGCAGAAAGGGCATCCAATAGGTCTGTCTTCATACCCTGAGCTGAATGCCACCAACTGGGTCTGTCTTTGTGCCCTAAGCAGTAGGGCACTGTTCATCCTGGATTAGAAATTGCCCAGCTCAGAAGAGCGATATCTCTCCTCTTAACTGTCCTGCTTCCCTGTGGGGTTTTCACCCCATCTAGGACTAAGCCGAATCCACATCTCCAAAGGCAGTTTTGCATGAGTCTGAGGTTTCTTACAACAGCAGTCAGAAAAATAATCCATCAAAAATGACATATCAAAAGGAGATGAAATCCTATAAACAAAAACTGCTGAGATTTGCAGTTCTCTGTCACTACAGAAGCTATAAGGGGCAATCTTGCTGCAGTGGGGTGATGTGCATGGGATACTGCAAGGCATCCCTGGCTGTGTGATCACTTGGAAAGATGACCATGTCAACCCCCTTCTCTGAAGTTCCTGCTGCGCTACTTCTCAGACAAACTGGATTACTCCCATTTCATGCTCAGTTTGTATGTTTGTTTTTTAGAAAGGGAAGAGGGTTTTTTGTGTTATGTGCTTCACTGTAATTAATCTGCAGCACAGATATATGCTTTCTTGTGCTGTTTCTCTTTCCCAGTATATTCAGGTTTTATATCTCAATCCACATACTACCTCCCCCTGCAAAAGAATTATTTCTATAATCAGATTAGTGCTGAATTTATACTGACTCTGAAGTACAGCTTTACTCACTTGATTATTCAGTTGGCTATAAATGTTGAGCATAAATTCCAAGAGAGTGAATCAAGTAATTTCTTTTTTACTGCCCTTATACATATTTTTACTTATTTGCCATGCACCTTTACTATGCTGGCTCTAGTTGTTCAGAGTAGACCAAAAATGGTGCTCAGCAAGTGTCGGACTCGTCTGCATGATGAGATAAAGAGCTTTAAATAATTTTTCAGGTAGCAAACTCCTCTAGTTTCCACTAACTTTCTTCTGAGGTAAGAGCTGGGAGGGTTTGGTCTCTTTTTACAACCAGATTGTTCATCTGTCCCAAAGAGAAGTTATAATGGTGAGCAACTCACATACTAGTACACTAGTGGCAACTGTGGATATGCAGTTCCTGTGTTAATGGCAGCCTGGGCTTATTCACCCAGTTCACCTCTCAATCCAGCACAGTTTGGAAGTCTTTTGTGTGAGCTTCTATGTGGTCAGGCTGTGTTGAAATTATCCATCGTAGATGGATGGTGTCTTCATGCTCTGCAACAGTGCTCGCTGTGAATGATACTGTTCATTTTAAAGGCAGGTGGTTTAGGGCATTTCTAGGACAAATAACACTGGATATGAAATATGGATAAGAGTGTGATATAAGTATGAACTGAGAAGATGCACGAGCAGCATAATTGTTACAAATCCTGAGAGGCTTCTTTAATTCATAAACTTAGAAAGGACTGTTTCTTGAGTGTAAGTGAAAGAGTTAATTAAAGTGAAGTCTGGTGTTGCCAAGCTATTAATTTTCCATTCAGGAATGGGTTGCTCTGAATTCAATTACCCAGCTGCAGAAGTGCTTCCCAATATTTGATGGCATCTTCTTAAAAGTGTAAACGAAGGTGTGCACTTGAGTACGTGCTAATTAAAAATGAAAGGCTTTGTATGTTACTCCAAGGTTGGACGCTGCACAGCATGCCAAGGTCAAAAACCTTGTTTCTTGCAGGACACTCTGTCCCTGAGCAGCAAAGATCAGAGCCCGGCATCAAGGTGGATCGATAGCGCAGCTCAGAGCGGATCCACTTCTCAGAACCCTGCTGTCCTGGCAGTGGTTGAGCACAAGCAGAAATAGCCTTCCTGCTTACTGTACCTCAATCAGCACTTGAAGGATGGGGGTGATAGTTAGCTGTGAAGAGCAGAGGCTGATTTTGCTGCAGACAAGTGTAAGAATCTGTCTGGAAGTACATTGGCTATGAATATTTGGAGAAGACCATGGGATTGCACTGGTAATAAGCTTGTTTCATGTATGCTTTGTCATTACATGAGTTGGGATGGAAGTATATAAGAACTATACTTTCAGCATTAGTTGTTACAGTTCACAGTTTTTAAAGGTCTGACAAACTCAGTTTCATATAAACTTCCCTCCAAAGCAGAAGACAGGCTTTCAATATGTTGCCTTTTCTTTGGGATTCACTAGACCTTGAACTAGTTCATCAATATTTTTGAGTTATTAGCAAAAACTTACTTCATACTCTATTTCCTCCTGCAGTCTAGTAGCCACAGGCATCACACTGGAATTGAAGTAATTCTCTCACAAACTTAGAAGTGTCCTGTGAATACTGGGGATCCTATGAGGAACACAACTTTCTTAAGATGTAATCAGTGGGCAGTTTGCTGTCTGAGAAATGCATCCATGCTGACTTGATATCTCAGCCCACCCAGTGATGCACTGAATGGCAGCAGGTATCTTTGAATGCTGGCTCCTCTCTCATCATATCTGGGATCCTCCTTAGGGTAGCTCTTGGGCACAGAACAGGCCTATGGGGTTGCTATCAGCCAGCCCTGACTAAGTCTCAGGGAACAGGGCAGGAGTCCCCAGGAGGCCATATCATTCCCCGACAGAAGGGAAATACTCTATAAATATAATTTTCCAGGATTTCTCACTGTCTGGTTTAGATTTCATTGTCTCGAGGGATGAAGTTGCTGATGCTCGCATCAGGAAAAGTCCCTCTGGCAGGTGATCAAATCAGGTCCCTGAAGCAGGAAGCTCTTCTTCAGTCTCAGCTTTCCTATCTGTAATGTCATTGTCATTATATTCACTCTTAATATTATCCTCGTGTATAAAAAATAGGTCCTACTGTCTCCTTGTTTTCACAACCATCAGGCATTTACAGAGTCTGAAAGAGGTAAGTTACACACTGGGAATTGTAAAATGGATGGATGCAAATACACTTCTAGAAATAGCGTGTTATACTGGCTTAACCAACTGCTCACTCAGGTGGACCACATTTTGATGCCTTTGCAAAGCCAGAGAGACCATAGCAGTATGAATGGAAACTTATCTTTTTTGGTATGGCATGGCATCTTTTTTATGAGTGTGATAAGGGATGTTCTCGTCTTCTGTTAAGATAGATGCTGTTATCTGAACACTAAAGCAATCTGAGGTGGCGCTGTGCCCTCTTTTGTGCATGCCTGTGTGTGGAGCTCTGAAATGCTACTAGTAAACAATAATAGCTAAATAGTCTGTGTTTCAATTTACCAATTCTATAATGTCCCAGGAAAAATATGGGGTTGCATGTGCCTTCAACTGCTCAAGGGAGCAATCCAAATCTCCTGACTGCCTTAGGGCACTCCCAGAGGGCCAGCCTTGGCTAGTAAACATTCATGGGTGTCAGCACTAGAAGGCTGCAAAATTGCTCTGTAAGGTAACATCTAAAAAGCAAATATTCTTCCTCAAACTTTCCTGGTGTCTGCTTTATAAGGTTTTTACAGTGAAATTGAAGTCTAATAAAAATAACATCTCTCCTTCCCCTCCCATATGAATATCTCAAAGCTGTTGCAGTCACACAGACATTTAGCATCGTCTGTCAAAAATACTGCCAGCTCTGTTTCACAAACTGTGAAATCAGGCCCCAGAGGGACCTCTGAAAATCTGCCCCGGGTCACAGACTGAATAGATCCAAAATGTAAGTGAGCCCTGAGCTTCACTTAACTCAAGAACATCCCCCATCTCCAGACAGAGGATGAGCTGTGTTAAACTCCTTTTGCTTAGTGACATTATTGGAAAAACTCTTCACAGCAATTGAGAAGCCCACAGGGTAGCCACTGGGGCCTGGAAAACGTGGTGCTTTTCCCTAGAGTGATGACAGCAGCCGTAACGGAGAATGATCCATGGGGACTTGTCCCTTCTGCATCCATATTGTTCAGGCACCAGGGAACAGGGGTCAGGGAGCTTCCAGCCATCAGCAGCTCCTGCCAACCTGTACTGCTCAGAGCCCTGCAGCCCCCAGAGTGCTGGGAAGGGTGAAGGTGGCTGGTCACCACCCAGGTGGTGGCACCTGGGTCACATCAGTCCTGCAGACAAACACTGCTAGTGGCTGTGCTTATTTCAGGAGTGATGGCTGTTTTTCTCCCAGTAGAAGAGGGGAAGGTTAACAGCCATGACACATGGTCTCTTCCTCAGGCTACTCCACTGGAGCTTCTTTTCTTAGCTGCAATCTGAAGTCATTTTAAATAACTCCCCAGCAGCTCTAGCAGACAGTAATGTGATCAGGGCACTAACTTCCCTGACCATATTGCTTCATATTGCATTTCAGATGGTAAATGCATTCCTCCTCTCTGGGCCCTCTCCCTGTTGCCCCAGGTGCTCCGGACGTAGCAGCGCATGAATTCATCACTGCACCCCTATGGCAACAACTGCACTCATATTCACCCTCTCTCTTACCACTGATGACAAGGATTCTGGAAGATTTGCACAAAAGCAAATTCCCTGAGATCCCGTATCCCTGTTTTGAAAGCATGGTGATGCTTCAGGCTCTGGTGGAAGAGGCATGGTGGTCATGGTAGGGACAGGCCATCACACTGGCTGCAGCAGGCAGCTGGCAATGGGACTAATACAGAGCAGAGATCACAACAATTAAGCAACACATTCTGTTTCCTGCTACAGACAATATTTTCATAGACTATAAAATCACTTTTCTTAGCAGCAGCTGTCCTCTTTCTTGATTTGCTACCCATGGTGTTGACAGTTTAAAGTCATGTTTATTTTACAGGTAGCTTTAAACAAATCTCTGGATAAGTTACTAGAGCCTCTTGCCCTTTGAGGAGGATAGGGATAGACTGTGTCTCTTTCTGCAGAGCAATAGCCCTTAAAATTGTGCCTAAAGAACTGTGAAGTTTTTGCTCTGGGCCAGGTTTAGTGGGGGAAAACCCCATCTCCCTTGAAGAACCCAAGTTTCCCTGGGGAGATCTATTCTTTCTTTCCTTCACTACAATGAACAAGTGATCAAGGGAAAACCTTCTAAGAAAATAAATGTCAGAGTAATGAGATTTTGAAGACAGCTGTAGTTCACCCACATCTTCACTTGAAGCAATTTGACCCTGTATCATTGACTTAATATTCCTCAAGGAAGACCACTAGGCAGTATGGTGTCACTGAAGGAACCAGCAAGTGAGGACCTGGGCAGCCACGTTACTTGCTGAGGTCTGGGCTCTTGTGATCAGAAAAGGCCTTCCATTTAGCAATATGCTATTACCTGGACTATGCTGTAAATTAAGTATGTTAAATTTTACATGTTACAGTAATGGGTCTTATTTTCTTGTTACACTGGTTGAGTTTTCCAGTGGTCTTCTCCTCCATTGACAATTATGAGCACTACGATGTAAAGAAAACCTAGGGAGCTGGGCTTTATATACACTCATGTTTATATATGCTGAAATATGACATATTTAGTATCACCTGAGTTTTACCAAGACTGTGGGATGCTGATAACCGAGTGAATAATACTTCAGCTCTACAGGACAACCTGTGTAGTTTATCAGTCTGAAAAAAACGTTCACCATCGTCTTCATATATAACTCTTGCAACGATGTGTCACGTGCAGATTTTATGGGGAGAAGCTGTCTTCTGAGATTCACTTCTATCTATCATTTTTACACAGGTTTATGTTTAGTGACACTTACTAGTGACTAAGATAGAGTGGTACTCTTTACCATGAGATGAAGTTGTATGAAAGCTTGGCAGTACAACTACACTCCCTTTTAGGTGGATGTACTCAGTACTCAGATGCTACAGGTCCATCCTATCATTTGATTAAAGAATTATTTCTAATGAGAAGGGAAAATCAGTTCATAAAAATACAACACTCATTGAATGATTTAAATTGGAAGGGACCTCTGGAGGTCTCAGACTACAGCAAGTGCTAATGAACAAAGGTTGCTAAGGACCTTGCCCAGCTGAGCTTTGAACATCTGCACAAATGGGGACTCCAAACCAGACTGGGTATCCTCTTCTGGTGTGTTACCATTCTTACTGAACATTTCTTTTTCCTTGTGTCAATCTGCCATTTTCCATGGTGCAACCTGTGGGAGTTGACTGTGTCACTGGGAAGAGGTTGGATTTCCATATTCCCACATTTCCATATACCCGTATTCCCACTTCAGGCAGGGCAGGACAGCAGTGCAGGCACCATTGGTCTGCTATTCTCAAGACTAAACTAAACTTGCTTCATAGAATCTTAGAAACAGAATGGTTTGGGTTGGAAGGGACCTAAAGATCATTTGGTTCCATCCCCCCTGCCATGGGTAGGGACACCTTCCACTAGACCAGATTGCTCAAAGCTCCATCCAACCTGGCCTTGAACACTGCCAGGGATCCACAGCTTCTCTGGGCAACTTGTTTCAACATCTCACTATGTTCACAAAGCAGATGTCTTTCCTAAAATCTAATCTAAATCAAAATCTTCCTCAGATTCTTCTCACACACCACATGCTCCAATCCTTAACCATCCAGTTTTACATGCTCATAATCTATCAACTTGTTGAGGCTACTCTGAATGTCCTCCCTGTCCTCCTGCATATCTGCCTGCCTCCTAGTTCATTGTCACCACGCTGAGAGCACATCCCTCCCATTGGCTGGGTCACTGATGAAGGCATTACAGAGCGTCATCCCCAGTATCGATCCCTGAGGAACACTACCTATGACTAGCTCCTGAGTAGACGTTGAAATGTTAGCCACTGCCCTTTGAGCCCAATAGTCTGGCAGAAGCACAATTCTCCACTGTGTTCACCAGCGACTTTCAGGATGTGAAGGCTTTTTACGGCAGTGAATAAGCTATATCCAAGTCCAGCACCTAATTCCTTTCAGGGAGAGGTGGTGCCTGAGCATGAGCATGAGCACTTATCTGCAACACTCATCCTTTGCCACCCCAGATTTTAAGGTTTCTGAGGAAAGATGTGTCTGACTCAAACAAGACCTTGCTTTGGTTTCACAGAGCCAGCCCAAGCCAGGGAAGCAAGGCTGCAGTCCCAGCTGCCAAACCCTCATGTTTCTATGTACCAGGGACAAGAAACATTCCTATTACTCCTATCACCATTATTTATGTATTTGTGTTATCAATGCACCCACAGACCAGGGTTCTCAAAATAAGACACTGCAGAAAGACTAAGATAAAAGGATGGCCCTTTCCCTACAGCACTCACATCCTAAGCCACTATTTTCTTTTCTGCCAAGCATCTGGCAGGTGCAGCTCTGTGTGTATGTGAGAAGCCTGAGCATAATTTATTTCTTTTACAGAATCTAAAAGATTTGCTGCAGAAAAGAGCTTTATTTCATGGCTAACGAGTCAGAGGGAGAACTGCCTCAGCATGATTGTGGAGTGCCGCAGCCTCAGTGATGCTGACTCACCCCAGTAACCTGAGGGGGGGGGGGGGTGTCACAGCATCTCTTACCTCCCTGTGCTAATCAGAACCTCATTTCTGTTAGCAATGAGGGGATTACCAGATCCAGACCCTCCAGCTCTGTTCTGCATAAATGTCTATGCAGGATTCATCAATTGCACACCTTATTTGTATTCTCCTTCTTTGTCTTATATCAGGATAAGGGAAAGTGCTTTTGCTTGGGCTGTTCATCAGGCTTTATTAATGAACTCACAAGCTGGCGTGGTGTAAGCTGTGGAGGTGGCACAGGAATATTCACCTGTTTTGTTTACATGATTATCTGTTAGCATAAGGGCAGTAGCCAGCCCGTGTAAGACAGAAGCTCAAGTCTTATCTCATGAGGAGATAAGCACCTATGAAAGACAAGGTTAAATATGGAGAAAGCAGTGGAAGCAAGTCTTAAGAAATAGAGAGCACAGACTTTTCAGAAAGATGCTGCTAGTGTTGTATATTGATCACAGTTATCACTGAGTGTAAAGACTAGAGTACTACAGTGATGGATAACATTGGGACAGATAGATCAGAGTAAGCTAGCAAGGATAAAAGAGATCAGGCAAACTAAACAGGGAAGAGACAATATTCTCATCCTCTCTTCCAGTTCTCTGTCTCCATAGGATTGTCCCCTGGATTATACCCTCTCTGCTGCCTCTAAAGGTAGAAATTGAGTAGACTGAAACTAGATATCAGGGTGGAGGCACTAACAAAGATGCATTTGGCCAATCTGGTGCAGAGGAGGGACACAGCTGAGAGAAAAGATCCTGTCTTTAAAGGACTGCTTTGTTCAATACAGGGGAATGCTGCAAAACTAAAAGCACATTGTGTATTTCCTCAGATTCCCTCTTGCTAAGATATATTGCTCAAAGGCTGTGGCTCATGTCTGATATACAAATGCTTGCTTTTCCATTATGCTAGAAAGCTTCCACTTCCTTTCAGAATTTGTGCACTCATCCAAGTCTCCTGAAATCCCAATATGATCCGTGCTGTTCAGCTCTCTCCGACAGACCACCCTGGTGGGGACGTGCCTTTGACAGCCTGCTGTCAGAGGGATTTCCCTGCAGGCAAATTCTCTTTTTAAAATTCCTGATGGAAATGTCTTTTGAAAGGTTTCGTTTTGCAGGAGTCTTTCATTTGCTCCCATAGTGAAACCTCCTGGAAACTGCATTAACTTTCCTTGATGCCTCTGGTGGATGCTCATGTACCCCCCAAAAAGGATGCAAGTTTTCTAGTCTGATTAAAGGGGTAATTTAAATTCAGCAGACATCAGGTAAACACTTCTGAAGATCTACAGTACGTGACATCTTGAAATAGCTGGAGTAGACTCTACAGTGTTAATTAGGAATTACGTATGTGTCCAAAAAAATATGTAAATAAAGTACAACAAGCTAAGAACGTTAAAGATCACAAAGACTGAGGCACTCAGCATTGCCTAATTAAAGAGACTGCCAGTGTAACTAATTAATGAATCTCATTTTTCAAGATGATCCTTCTAAATGACAAGGTTCTAAAATGTGACTTTTTCATATTCATTGGAGATCAGGAACCTCAAATCCCTCCCCATTTGGAGAGCAAAATAAATTACACTTGCACTGTGACTAAAGCCCTGAGTTGTTGTCATGGTGAGGGCACTAGGGTCCATCCAGGCTGGAGAGCAGGTGGCTGCAGACCACCTTTATGGATGTTGGTCTGAAATGGCATGTACAGTCACTACTGAGACGCTCACAAAAGAGGGGATAAGTTCTGTCCTAAGCAGAAGCTCTCAAGAAGCTTAAAACTTTTTCATTTTTGTTACCCTGTTTTTCTGAATTTAGTTATATGAGTCTAATACAAACAGCATGGGGTGGGAGAGGGGAAGTTTATAAAGTCAGAGATGCAGCCAAATGCAGTAGAGGCACCTTTACATTGAAGTCACCACAATGCCTCTGAACTGATGCTTTGTTTCCCAAATAAATCACAGCTACTGAAGAAGACAGTTTACTGAGTGGCTGTAAAGCCAATCTGTTAAGAAGCAGAAATCATTGATCCTGATTACAGGAATGTGAATAACTTTGAAGGTATCTGCCCCATAAGTAGGACTGTGAGGCCACTCATCACATCAATCAGTTCAGGGAGGAGAGTATTTCTAAACAGGGTTGATTTTCTTCAGGTTTTAAAAATAGAGTTAATTTTTCTTGGGTTTTTAAAATGATGGACACAGCTGCCCATCCACAGCCCTAACAGATGAACACACACACATGTATGTAAGTATCTGACTGACGAACACAACCCCTTGGAAGTTCTGAAAGAAAATGTGCAAACCCATCTCCCTTGCTCCCAAGCTGGCCATTGATTTTTATCCATTGCTGTAGAGGTAGGACTGGAAGTAGTGGTATTACCATCACACATGGATGCAACAGATTGGGTCAAAATTTGCAGCTCTTTATGGCAAGGGCTGTTGTTATTGGAAACTATTTGGAGGCTGATTTAAAAGGAAATTTCAGTTTCTTCCTATCTTTTTTATCTATTTTTTTTTTTCAGCAGGAAAAGGAAGATCTCATGTCCTAAATTTGTTACTCAAACGCTAGCGCTAAGATTTGCTTTCAGCGTTGCTGCGCGAGAAGCTTGCAAAGTAGAACAGGGAAAAGCCTGTGCCTGTAACTCTGCCAGTAAGTGGTGCTAGCTGCACACTTTTGGAGCTCTTCTGATAAATCAATGGCGGGGCTACAGCGGGTCCCATTTTAGAGTTATGTTCTTTCATGAAAATATGTAAATAGAAACTGTTTGAACAACACAACTTGGGAAATCCTCCTCTGATCATTTTAGGGCTGTGATAGGCACCTTTGACAGAGCAGCCTCCAGTTACTTAGCATTTTACTGTTACTGGCCACGTCATGCATGCAAGCTCTGCACATGAAGGGGGTCACTTTCTTACCAACATTTACCCGTCTTCTTCACATACTGTGTTTGCTGACCAAGTACAGATTAATTTTATATATACTTATGCACACATATATGCTGGTTCTGAATGTGTGCCTAGACTGCATGCTGCAGTGCTCGGACCTGCTGCAGTTCTGGATTCATGCGTGGATGCCCTGTTACTATGGGGATTGGATCTGCCAAGTCCTGTAACAGTAAAATCCTGGGCTTGCATCTAATCATCCAGGGAGGGTTAAAAGGCAGAGGACCCCTGTGAGGGGGAAAGCATATTTACTGCTCAAAAACATGCTAAATAGGCATATATTCACCTGCACGCTTGAATGGCTCCAAAACAGGGAAAGTATTAATCCCATTACCTGAGTAGCACTTAGCAGCAGAGGATTCACTTAAGAAGATTTTCTATCTTGGCCTTTCAAGGAGGGATGAGGCCGCATCAGCAGCTGGTGGGCAGCCTGGGGAACTCTGCCCACCAGGAGAAATAACAAGGCTCAGCTAATGGAGATGCACAGCAAATGCATGCGGAGGAGAGGAGCTGCATGGCTTGTGGCAGTGGTGGGGCTCAAGGCCAGGGATGGCCTTTTACTGATTCTTCCAGATCCCTCTCTGCTGTGCTGTGACCCTAAAAGACAAAGATCCAGGGTCTTCATGGCAGGTCTAAAGCAAACCTATTGGAATATGTGAAAAAGTACTGATGGAGAGGGAGGACTATACAAGGTGGCCTCCCTGCATGCTCTGACTCAGTGTAAGTATGTTTATTTCAGAAAGAGGCACAGGACCCTCTATGTACATCAAAGCCATCAGGAAGGAAAGGCTAGAGCTTTTCTTCCTGACAATGCCAGAGCAGGACATCCCACTGCAAAGGCAAGAGCAGCCTGAGTTTTATACCAGCAAATTTTGCACCTGGGCTGTCCACTTGCTCTCATGCAATGTTTTGATGCCATCCACACCCCAGTCCCTCCCTTCAGAGTCACCCCTGAAAGGAGCCAGATAGAGCAAGAGCCTGGTCTCTGAAGAGCTACAGCCTGAATGTGGTGCTTCACTGCGAGGTAGGCACTGCCATGAAGCAGTCTCTGCACTGATAAGTTGGACTGCACATCAGATGGTGAGGGGTTATGGGGTTTCAAGCTTCTTCTTGCATCCTGAGAGCAATTCCAAGGGATAGTAGCTGCTGAAAAGATATAGAGCAGATACAATATAGTAGGTACAAGCCAAGGTCAGGCAGAGGGTTTCTGAGCGGTGGTTGATGATGCAGATCTTCAGGAAGGAGCTCTCCTGTCCCACACTGCGTGGGCTTTGAGTCCCTGCAATTTTGATTTCCACTGCAGGGGAATTAAAAACAAAAGGGAAAAGAATCATCCATCCTCTGCACAGCAGTCGCAGGGGGGTCTGTACAGTGCTTGCTGCTGGAAAGGTGAGGGAGGAGTCCTCACAGCAGGTGATGATTTTTAATTAGAGCTCCTTTTGCCCGCAAAGAAGAGCTCACAGGGAGCAGGTGGAAGAGGTTTTTAAACACTGCAATTGAACCACCTTAATCGGAACATCTGACAAATTCCCTGACGAGGGGATGGTGTTTCTGAAGGCAAAGGACGGAATTCTCTTTCCTTGGCTGCATCAGGCCTCTGCTGCTTTCCCAAGCCCCTAATGCCAAAAGGTAGCCCGCATCCTCACCACACGACTGCTTGGCTCTTCATTTGTTCCCCTGCTGGGAGAGGAGGACAGTTTTAACCTGCAGGTTGGGGAGAGAAAATTTCAGAGCTTTCCCAAGGGAAAGAAAGACTGACTGAGGAAATTCAGTGGAATGTGTTTAAGGGCTCTGACCTCGGAAATCTCATCTGCTCTCTCACCTGCAATAGGAGTTGCTTTCTCAGAGTTCCATAGCTGCTTTGGTGTGCACAGCTTTGCTGCCGCAAGGCTCCAGCCATGCCAGAGTGAAAGTCTGGGGTTTATCCTGCAGAAATGCACCTTTGGCATTTCAAAGCCAGTGTTTTCTTGTCTCTGCAATCCCAGCATAATGTGGATTTGCAAAGGTGACTGAAAAATGGGCTGCACAAAGTCATTAGCAGCATCGATTCTCATTATTGTAGCATATGCCAGTGCAAAAAACATCCAGCGTTCACAAGATGGATGGGTTACACCTTCTGGGCTGTGAGTGCCTAATTAGTTAAAATACACAGCATCATAAATGCCAGCATTGACAGTTGAGGCCTTGCAAAGTCAGCGTGGTGAGCAGCGTTAATTTGTGCTGACACCAGACCGCTTCCTCAGCATGGACACCAAATCCTTGCTTTGTACTGCAGCCAGAGTGCTGCATTCAAGTGCAGGGCAGTGTGTCTTCCTTCTGAAACCAGCACAAGTTACAGCAGCACTTGTGAAAGGGAGCAGCAGCAGCAAGCGGGGGCAGCAGAAGGCAAACACAGTCTGTGGGAGGTAGGCTAAGTGCTATGGTGTCCTTTTGTCTCAGCCCCCATCATCCAAAGAGCTGCAGGAATATGCAGACAGGGACTCCCCATTGTGCAGTGCACAGCTGTCCCAGAGAGGAAAGTCAGTTCTGTCTAATGGTTTCAGTTAAGTCAGAGTAGGGATTCACTGAGCGTGCATCCATCTCAACAAACAGAACTGCCGCGCTACATTGAACTTCTCCCCTATCACACAGCATGGCTTGAATCTGTCATCAGCACCTTGGCACCTGTACAGGGGCAGTGCTGGAGAGGGGTCCCATTCTGCATGGCTGGTGTGGGGTCCTCTGCACCCATCCCACTGGCACGGGCGTCCTTTGCCCCATTCCCACTCAGGAAAAGTAGCAGCCTTCAGCAAACTGCCCCAACTCCTCTTCCTGCTTCCCCAGCGAGGTTAATGTAACCTTTGCCAGGGAAAGCATCCCATGAATCAGAGGGCACTGTGCCAGCTGATCTGTGAACAATTTAACTGATTTTTCATTAACCAGCAGCTTATGGAGAAGTTGCTAAATTTTATGGGCCGTTAGCAGCTTCTGACGCTGCAAATGACTATGAAATTCAGGGTCTTGCAGTTTTGAATCTTGTAGGCTTGATAAATAGCCCTCGTTTGGAGCATAGCATTTCACACTCAGTTGGTATCTCTGGATTTGAACAAGCTGTTTGGTAGCGTGGGGAACTGAGGGGACATGGGGATGGGAGTGACTGCAGCAATCCACAAACCCATCTGAACCTCCCCCAAAAATGGGGAGTTTTCATTTGGAAATGTGATTTTGAGAAGTGTTATCCTGGGAAGATGGTCCATGAAGGTGTTGGAGAGTGGGAGTGAGGCAGTGGAACAAGTGTTAATGCAGTCATTAAAATAGGTGTTAATCAAGTGCAGGGGAGGGCCAAGAATGCTGACTGTTGTTTATGCATGTGTAGTGTGACATTTGCAGAAAAATGTCATTTATCCTCATTTTATAGCTGGGAAAACTCCATCACAGAATGTCAAAATAAAGATCCCTATGACGACATGCAGGCTATAGGCTGGGCAGGTTTGGATACAGGCTTGCCCTGGCCCCAACCATAGAGCTGTGCTCCTTTGTTCATGCAGGTAGTGCAGCAGACCATTGCCTGCACAGGCTAATCCTGACTGCTTTTATTTTCCAGCTCCTAAAAGAGTTCCAGCCATTTTGCAACAGAAATAAAAAGATACTGCTTCTGCCTGGCTGAAATTGCCTTGTGTGGGAGAAGATGAAAAAACATGAAGTTTAAACTTAAGGTAAATGGTGATGTTTTGGAGACAGGGTGTTCACATCTTGCTTTTTGACTAATGTTCATCTCCTAATTAATATAAGGCTGCTGATGGCAAGAACAGCCTAGTGCACCCCTGGGTGCCATGCAATATGATGAACACTGGACATGAAATCTCTTCAGTCCCCGACAGGCAGAGACCCCCTCTTGAGATGGGGGCAGGAGGCAAATCCCTGCCTGGCAGAAAGGCACAGTCCTTGCTTCCCACATGGGTGAAAAGGTGAGGGCAGAGCCCAGTGTCATACCAGGCTGGGCTGCAGTCATGCAAACGAATCTGGCCTCAAAAATGGTTTAATTGAAGTTGCTTTAGCCAACAAGCCTCATTAGCCTTTGACAACCTGTGCATCCCAGAGCCAACCAGTACAGTCACCTGAAATACTAGTGCCTTTGCAGTGATGCTCTTTATGCTTTTTGATGAAGGGAGATGGGTATGGGCAGAAATGTGGAGGAGGAAGCTTGGGTGACATGCAAAGCAAATGCTCAACTGAAATTTCTACCCTCCTTGCAAAGGGAGCTGGGATCCGAGGGGCTCACCAGAGCCCCAGGCATGCTAGGGAAGTGCTCTGCCTAAGAGCAGTGTTGACAGTGACGCTTGCTGACACAGCCTAGCTGGTGATGGGAAGATGCAACAATTTCAAGAGACAGACTTTAACACCTCTCTGCAGGGAGGAATGGGAAGAGATGTCACTTACACATACTGTGAAGGAGGGTATGGAAAGCCAGGGCTGACTTTACTAATGAAGGAGAAAGTTGAGCTTCCTCTTGTGTGTTAAATCTGCTGAGTGCATCCCAGCAGCCACCAGCCTGCTGCCCACCACTGGAGTGAAAGCAGATGTGCTGCATATGCCTGGGTTTGGGTTTGTTTCCTCTCCTCAACATTGCACAGAGGTTGCTATTAGAAGACCAAGTTTCTTCATTACAGTGTTGCAGAGATATGAAAAAATGGGGCAGATTGTCCTCCACACTGAACTGAGAGCCAGAGCCCAGCACTCTGACAACTGCCCAGACAGCCAGGGCAACAGGGCCTTGCTAGATAGCCACCACAGCTTTGAACCATAGATGCTACCAGAGTGAAGGTGAAATGGAAAAAAGGAAGAGCTGGAAATGTGGACAAGCTGGCTGCTGAGACTGAATGATGGCCAATTGCTTACCAGAAGTACTACTGAGAATTGAGCTGGACTGACATTTAAAACTTATAAGAAGGTTTGAAAATATGAAAAACAAGGATCAGCAGTATGGAGTCACTGTAATAGGTGACAGAGACTTCATTGGTAAGTGAAGATTCACATCCATACCACATCAGTGCTGCTGCCTGATGCCTCATAACCAGAAAAAGAAAGATGCGTTAATGCATCTGTCATCCATAACCCTCTCAAAACATGAACATCCTGAGTAGTAAGTCCAGTTAAGAGTTTATTAAATGATTGAATGATGAACCCATATCTGTTGAGTGAGGGGGGTGGACCCCAGGGCAAATGTAACCTGCTGAGAGCATGAAGACGACACTACTTTCAGTCTCCAGCTCAGCAGTCGGGGATCTTCTCAGAGCAGTGAGTGTGACCTCAATATCAGTTGGGGAAAGTGCGTGTTTAATGCAAAAGGACTAAGGAAAAATCAGATTTGACAGTCTAAAAGTATGTACCAATGTACATGAGATCTACACAAGGCAAAATGGTGCACTCATCATGTAATGCGTATGTTGGTGATTCAGAAGGAGATCAGTCAGGGCAATATTACACACATTAATCCGTGCTGCTTTGATCAGGGTTTTTTTTTTTGATGTTCCTGAGTAAAAAGAAATAAATTATTCAAGCAAAGGATTTCTCTGGATTTTGATACTTGTGCTTCTAAACAGTTATTTAATTAGCAGGCCTATGAAGTATGAAATATCTGTACATACTTGTGTCTGAGCCATCCAGTGTATTGTGTGCTCTATGGGTATGGAGGATCCTTGGAGAGAAGTACATGCCTGGAGAGTCAACAGAGCCTGGCATACGCACGTGCATGGCTCTGTATTTCTGAGAGAATTAGGTGCGTGTGTATTCCATTACTTATCAGAAGGCTACCTGATGTAGCTATAGAGTCAAGTAGACACTTGAGTGCTGGCACCACTAGAGCATAGAGATCCACAGTTGGCATCAAAATGCTAACAGTGGAAGTAAGACCTAATTTAGTTGACACCTCGGTTGTGATGGGTGCTGTCCTCCACTTTGCCCTATACCTGTTTCTCATCTACCTAGACTTGTTTGATGTCCATTACCTGGCAAGAGTTGCAGTGTCATGGCATAGTTGGTGCTGTCTCACAAATTCATTAATTAGAAATGCTGATAAATTGCGCAGGGTTATTCCTACGCAACAGTGTGCTCATTTGCCTATGGTCATGCAGTATTGGTAAGACAGATTCAGCCTGGCCCCTGGTGATGTGAAATACTCCTGTATCATCAGAGGAATATGATTTACAAAATGCTCATCTCCCAAGGAGAGCTTCAGAAGAAAGTGTGCTGTATTTCTTTCATATTCCTAAAAAAAAAACATGGCATGGAATTTTTATGACTTTAATATCCAATACTCAAACCTGCTTGGAATCCACTATATATCTTTTCATTGCAAGTTTATCCCTATTTTTATTTGTTATAGAAGAGTGTTAGGTGAGTTTAATTCTTCATAAGGATATGGTATAGTTTCAAGTTAACCAGTCTTTACAGATTGAAAACTGACTTAAAGTATCTGCAGAGTCCCACAGAAACACCTTGCTTCATAAAGCTGTAAAGCAAACAACTGTAGCAACTTTCTTACACATTTTTGGAACTATCTGTGCCAACTTGATTTTACCATTTACATTTGATCAAGAAAGAATTAGAGGGCCTGATGGATAATGAAAGGGTAAAAGGATTTTCACTCAGGGTTAAGCGTTGACACAACAGAACAGAATGGGTTATTTTCATCGGAGTTTAACATGGAAGGAAATCATCTCACACTGAAATACTAATTGAGGTGATTTTGAGCTAAACTGACAGAATTGGTAGTAGTGAATCACCGAGGTGACAAAGTACTTGTCAAAGAGTTGTACAGTAACTGTCACAAATTGTCCATCGTACCAGAGAAAAAAAATGTGGCAAATACTTTCAGAGCTCTGGGTCTCTGAAACAGCCAAGACTATTTCTTTGCCAGAAAAAAAGGCTCAACAGAGATATGGTAAGATCTGAGCTTCTCAAATTCATTCCAATAAACGCTGACAGAAGATGCATGTATTTTTTCTTTCACATTCATTGTACAGTTTATATGATGTATTGAATACTAATATGAATCTAGTGCAGAACACTGCACAAATTACATGAGTAGGAATTGCTTCTCTCATTTTAATATTATTCTAATTCCTTAAGCATTTAGTGTTGCTTTGAAGGAAATCAAGAGGAAGTGAAACCCTCAGGCCTTTGACAATAATGAGCAGGACAAGACCCATGACTGCTACTGAGGCGTTGAACGAATAGAGGTCCAATGCTGTTACACAGAGCTGGGACTCAAGACAAGTCTCATCCTTTTCTCAGATTAGAATAACTTAAATTTTATCAGAAATCATCAGGATTGGCCTTTGTTTCCATCTTTCAGACTCTGGATTCTCCTAGCCCTTTTCTGCTCTCTGTATTTTAGATCCCCTTCTAAATATTTGGCTTCTCACTCTACTCCTTGATGGAGCTTCTTCGTTTGGCTGAGTGTTCTTGGCTTTGGCCAAGCTTCTCGTCTGTTCAGGTCAAACCACAGTTAAATAAACTCATGTGCCTGCTTCAATTTTGGTGAATAATACAGCTGTTTCCAAAGGCAAGCTAAAGCACTTTGGGGCTAAAGTTAAACCAGAAGAACTGAAATATTGCCAGAGAAGTTTGTGACAGATAAGTTTAACAGCACTTATTTCTTGTTTACTTTCATCTTTAGCAATTTTTGTCAAGTCTTTTCTGCAAAGCCTTAAAAGTATTCAAACCCTAATTGAATAGAACCCCCATGGACTAATTATTATCGCTTTTCAAGATATCTTATAATTCACTGTTATCTCTTCCCTGGAGTATGACTTAATTACTGCCATATCATATGCATTGTATTTTGTCTAATGTAAGTGCTGCTGATGAGCAGGCATTGCTGAAAGCTGATAATGATTTAGGCATCTGAAATCTCACCTAAACCGAGGTTAGAAATTGGTGCTCCTGGTGATGATTAAGTGCTGTTTATTTCACAACTATAAATAAAGCTCTACTACCTAATTGTCATTTTGCAGAATGTGTTTTCACTATGGCTTTCAGGTTTAGAATAATCAGCATTTCTGTGGGTTTGGGGTTTTAGTGCGAAAGCAATTTGTAAGAGTTGTTGGATAGGCAGCAGCATGCATTACCTTTGTGGGCAATTTAAGCACAGATGCTTTTGGAAGATAAATCTGTCATATGACTCCAAGCCACATCAAATACAGTTTGCAGTCTATCAGAACTGAGGTTTGAATATTTCTGGTGGGTGAATAATGTGAACTGCATTTGCAAAAACAATATTTACTGCATGCCGCAAGGATTAACACTGAAGACATCAAATAACTCAGAGTCCCTTGCTGCCGATTGAACTTCAGGACATGAAAGACTTCAGTAAGTGTTCTGGGCATGGGTGACCTGATGTCTTAATCCAGCTGCCATTTGTTATTAGAAAACAAAAACTTTTACTTGTCATGATTATCCTTCCCTGGTTCTGAGAAGGTTTTGTTTAGAACTCATCTTTTACCAGTTCACGGACACCTGTATTTCTGGATATCACAAAATCAAATCAAAACTTTTTTACTTTCCCTTATTCTGGAGGAAGAAAAACAGTACTATATATATATATATATATATGAGCTCCACTATGTGGGCAAAGTTTTCATGCTTATTGAATCTACAGTGAATGTTTAGCATCTTTTCTCCATTATCCCAAAGGAGATGATATCTCTGCTAGAGGATATATCCCAACATGTTTTGCAAAAGAAGGTAAACAGAAAGCCATCACCCCCTCCCAGTTTTCCTTTTGATGTTGCCAGCAGCTTCTCCTGGGGTCATTTTAAATTCATTAGTCATAAAATTAAAATTGTGTTGTCTTTCCCAAGAGGTTTTGTTGGAATGGGCAGATTTTGCTTGGAGCTTACTGCAAGGGCACGGATGAAATGAACACTTGCTCAGGAAATGAGCAGGCTTTGATGAGAAGGAGCATAAGCAGTCTCCAAGCTGTGCTTTTGCCTGACATTAAACAACACATGTTCAGCGTTTCATGACAAACTGATGCACAGCAGAAACTTATTGAACAAAATCCTCCTGTCTGAAAAGCTTGCCAGGGTCACTGTTATGCCAGAAGTTGCATGGTAGAGATTGGAAGAAGCTGTATCACGATACTGTATCACTGGCAGGTATTTGATGAAATAATGAAAAGTGATGATTTGCACTGAGTTTTGACACCGTACAATATTGTCTCTCCTGCAGTTTCCTGGTCAATATTGATACCCAGTCACGTTAATTGTCATTTTAGCTTATGGGGCAGAGATGAGAAATGATTTCTCCATGCCTGGGAACAGCCATAGACAAGCCAGTGCAAGCATGCCATTCACCCCACTCAACAGACCAAGAGAAAATTACTTCCTCTTGGTTTCCTGGGTCTGCATTACCAGGGAATCGGCACCTTGTGTTTGCTTGGCCAGGAGATTCCCCAGGGATATGCCTTCAGCTCCTTGGAAGTGACTGCCGTTTACTGTTTCACAGTCCTGTGTCCCCAGATGGTTTGGCTGTTTCAGTGCTCCCTTTGTGCAGTTTGACAGGCATTCAAGTGCTTCTGTCAGGTATATTTAGATGCCCATTAACTAGCAGAGCGTTTTGAAATCTGTTCCCTACCAGATTAGTTAGCACTACCAGTCTGTACCCATGTTTCTGTTAAAAGCAAAGTAAGGTCCCCAGTGCTGAGAAAATTTGGCATGAGTCCAAGGCACACCACACTGTTCAGGGAGGGATGTGTGGCGCTTTTCCCAAGAGGAAGGTTCACATCAGTCACCAGCTTTCACATCTGGTGCGATTGACCCTCATGTCCCTGTCCCCAGGGCTGACACATGCAGCTCCAGCTGCACTGCGCCTACCAGGGACCACACACCCCGCCACACAAGAAAGGAACAAGAAGTCTGGAGAAGTGGTGGGGCATGGCAAATGAAAGCAGATAAAAAAATGACGTTAAAGACTGCAAAGATCTTTGGAGGGTGGAGGTTTGATTCCTTTCTCTCCCTGTAATAGAGAGAAAACAGAACATTTGGGGAGTGAGATGCTGGAACTTCCCTCACCCAGTTATGCCTGAAACTGTGTGACAAAAAGTCCCTTCAGACACCTTCCCCAGCCCAAGTTTTACACTTGATTATGAATCTTGTTCTTATTTTAAATTGTATGCAGTCAGACAGCAGGAAAAATCATTACGCAAAATCAGTGGAGTAAAAAGCAGCGTGGAAAATACCCTGTCCTTCACAGCATCCATCTGTGCCAGCAGCTTCTGCCTCAATAAAACTGCAAAACTCAGGTTCCTCTTTCTTGACACTTGCTGAAGTCAGGGACAAGTTCAGCTGAGCTCCTGATGGCCTCTGCCAGCCTTGTGCTGCCAGTTGGGTCTGGCAGGCATTGGTCCTGGTTTCCTTTGCGAAAGGTGTTTGTTGAAAGCACAGTGGGCTCAGCTCTGAGCTCGAGTCTTTCAGTGCCAAGAGACTGTTAGTGCAAGAAAGCCGATAGTGTAAATCTTAGCAAGGTCGGTCTGCACATATGCTTCTATCTTACATCCTCTACCACTGATGCCAAAGGACCAAAATAGTGCAAAGTAGATGATGCTATTCATGCTAGCACCTAGGATTGTTGCTCTCAGCAAAACATACAGGACCATCTCTGAAATGTGCATCACTGGGACACTTCTGGGAGGCATGCTGGAGATGTGGAATGCAACCACATGGACCTTGTTCCCTGATCCCAGTGAAAAAGAAGAGTAGAAAATCTTTGTATTTCAGTGAAGAATCAAGTTAAAGAGATTTCACATGAGATGTCCAGAAGCTACTCCTGGGGCAGAATAAACAAGGAGTCATTCAGGCACAGGGTTGAACATCCCCCATCCCTCCCTATCACCTTCATTACCTTCTCAATTGCAGCTCTCCAAATAAATGCTTCCAACGTTAAAGAAATTGAGAATCTTACATCAGTTATTAATTTTAACTAAGTGTTAGTCCTAACTACATAAAAATATGTAGCTTCATTTGTATTTTCTTGCCCTAAACCCACATAACAGAGTGACACAGGTTAAGAAAAAAATATTTTCTCTTGTTAATAGCCAGAAGAATTACATCACATTATAAATTGCATTTCAGCAAAACAATAGCTGAGTAAAGGCTGCAAGGCAGTGGCTGTCTCCATGGCTTTGTCTGTACAAAGCCCTGCACAACAAGGCTCTGCTCTCAGCCAGACACTGAGCACTTCTGGAATAAACAGGACGATAGGTGACTGCAACCTTTGCTTAGAAATATTTGTGAATAGCTCTGTAAGTGTCAGAAAGCTGCACAGGAAGCTTGCTGCTGCTGGGAAGGCAGACAGAGCTCCAAGCAATTTTGACATTCAGATTTACAGCAGACTTTTGACATCCACATTCATTTAGAAATGAATAAACTGCTTTCACCCATTTGAATTGATCTGTTGTTTCATTATGTGCTACTGCACTCCTTTTTATGTTATGCTTCCTTCAGGTATGAAAAGTGATTACACAAAAGAAAGAAAGGCTGGGGAATTCTTAAATGTTATCATTGCCCGAGCACCCACTTTCTTTCACTGAGTAAACTCTAGAGCAGGGTATATTCTTCAGAAGAAGTGAGAAAAAAAATGATGGCAATCTTGAAATGCCTCAGAAATGCCTATGCAGCATGTTTGTTAATAACTCCAGTGGAGAACAGCTGGGAGCACACAAGCAGGTGTTTGTTATCCAACACTTATCTGGTCCAGCTGCCTAATTATTACTTGTGATTACAATAGGTAAAAATATTATTGCTATCTATAAAATCAAACAAGGCGTCTCTCTCAATGCACAGATCATTTTCAATCATTTCTGGTTTCTCAGCCGGTGGCAGGAGGGCTGAGGTTTTCAGGACCTCGTCTTTCTTCATGTCAGACATTGTCTCTCATGTGTGTTGTGCCTGTCTATGGAGAAAGAAATAAGTACTTGATTTTGTGTTCTGTGCGAGCCCTTCGGCAGGTCTCCCCACCCCCTCTGGCCGTCTCCCATCCCTGGGCGCTCCTGCAGTATCTGAACACATCAGAGCCCTTCAGGACCCTCCAGAGCAGACTGCACCCACAGAAAGGCTGGGTTTAGATTGTATCTTTCTCTGACTTGCCCTGCTTGTCATACCTATCACCACAGCATCCAAAAGCCTTCTGAAAAGGCAGCGCATGATCAAGTTAGTACCCATATTTTCATGTATCTCCCACTCTCTTCCTTCAATACCATTTCACTTTATACTTCCCATGAGATACCTCCTTTCCTGAAGGCCGCTGTGCTATAGTTTTCTACATGTTTCCCCCCTCACACATCGTAGGAAACCTCTCTTTCCCCAGTCCTCAACATTTGTACTGCTTCCTGTGAAAGGTTGATAAATGCACACACATTAAACCCCAGCAGAAATCTCCTCAAATAGCTCTGTGTGAGAAGCGCCATTTAAACAGTACTATAGGTGAGTGAGAGCAGAAATTAGCCATCACTTCATTTAAGAATTTGAAGGGCAGAGCTTCATTTAAGAGTCACTTCACTTAAGAGTTTGAAGTCAGAAACTGAAACTGTGAAATGACAAGCGTCTCACAAAAGCTGTTGTTGCCAGCTGAGAGGTGAGGTGGAGGGAGAAAAGGAAGGAGGGAAGGAGGGGGACTGTGTGGGCTGGGAGCTGAGCATCGAGCAGGCACACAGGTGCTTCTGCTGAGGAGCCACCTGAGTAATGTGTTTGTGGTGTCTCATAATAATCACTTAGCGGGTTTTAGGCTGATAGTAGGTGCTTGTATCGATTAGGACAATTTGCTAATTCCATGTCTGTGTCATCTATCTCTTTCTAAAAAAAAAAATAGGATAAAATATTTACCAAAAGTGCAAAATTAATGTGCCTGGATGAGCTGACTCTCTGCAGCCTTGGTATGTCTGAAGCAATAAACACAGCCATTGAGAGCCCTTTGCAGTACTTTTGTGTGTCTGCCTTAGAACATTCACTTCTGTCCAAGGAGGAGCACAAAAGGAAAGGGGATGATATGTCATCCCAATGAGCCTCGCATCAATGTCTCTCAAACCCTTGGTTTTTTTTACATGGCACTGAATATCTGTGTTTGGGCAAATAGAACAAGCCACTAAAACATTTGATTTTGCACCCTTGACAGTATAGAAGTGTTTTTCTTCATGCCCCTTCCAAGAGTCCTTGCAGGACAGACAGACCTTAACATGAGCAGCTAGCTCACCAGTGTCCTCACCTCACTTAGATCCCAAAACTTAGCAGGTTTTCTCTCTAACTTTGCATTGCTTCATAAATAAGACACCTGTGTTTGAAGAACAGTTACAGGCAAAATAACTTGAGTAAACAAATCCTTAAAAGCTAGGCACAATTAATTACAGGTTAAACTAAGGATATAAAAAGAAACTTTTCCACAGAGAAATTTGCATGCACTCTGAATTTACAGTCAAGACATTGATGTCAGGGGGACTAAGGTACATTCGTATCTTGCTAAATTACATACTTTATGTGCTATCATTAACTAAATGACATCCTGCATATGTTTTATTTTACTTGGAAGTGGGATCCTTTTTTTAAATACTAAAAGAGTAAACTTTTCCTCTTCTCTTCTCTGCCAATGGAAAGCAGCCCTGCCTGATAATCAGGTGTTCAGGCTAAACATCCAAAATGGGTTTCAAAGTCTTGAATTACTTTGTCAAGGTTAATACCTATTAGTGTGTCTCAGGTGGGCCTCTTTAAGAACAAGAGGCCTGATTAAAGGTGGAGTGAGCTTAGTAATGCTCCTGCAGCAGAAGTCAGAAGCAGCTATCATGGTGAGGCCCAATAATCTGTCCTTCTGTGTTAGAAACACCATTACAGCTACTGATGAATTTGAGAAATGGTAATAATTATCTAGCTCAATTTATCTGTTCTATCTTCAGTCAGAGACCAAAGCAGTAATTGTTGTTGTTCCTAGTAGAATGATGGAGGTTGCTCTGCTCTAATTCCTACCAGCATCATAATAGCCCAGGGATAATAATGACAGAGAATTATAGACTTTGCTCAGATGTTGTCAGATTAGGCCGAGGCATTACACAATTGCATTATATATGGCAAGCATTGGAAATACTAAAAAAAAGAAGAAAAAAGACATTCCAAATAAAATCAATTTTTAATTGGTTGCCTGCATTTGCCCTTAATGTGTGAATCAATTTGAGGCAACTGTGCTTAAGTAACACTGTGATAGGTTTAATTTATGTGTCATGGCATAATGTGTACTATGAGCGTTTGTCTAAGCCTGTCCAGCACATTTCAGTTACATAGACAGGAATTTAGCTGCCATTTTTTATTTCTTTGTTAGTTACTCTCGTAATAATACATTTGAAATTTTAAAATGACTCTAATGTCCTGGATAAAACATCCAGGCCCCTTTGCAATTACATCTATGAAAGCCAAGAAATGTATAATGTTTTCTTATGAAGTGGGATTTTTAGCAGAGCATTTATAGCATAATAAAGGTTTCCTTTTTTCTTTTTTGGCTGTGTAATTGACTTGGCTCCTTATGGTCTTTGGCAAACATGACGTTAATTAAATTTACAGATCATACTAAATTGTAAGGTGTTGCAAAGCCCGGGAGAGATGGCAAAATAATAACAAGAGAGCTGCAGAATTTAGAGATATAAGTAGGCAATAAAAAGAGATTCAGTCTGGAAAAAAGCAATCAGGGAACAATGAAAGCAAAATACAGAAAATGTACAGCAATAAGCTACATGGAAAGCAGCAGTGAAATTAAAGACTGTAAAAAACCCAGGGTTTTGGTTATGAGTTTATAGGCTGCAGTTGTCATCTGGTTATAAATGTCAGCCCCAGAAGCATGTAGTTTGAAAGGAGACCTGTATCAACACTGTGGTGTACCAGTACAGATCTAAACTGAGTACAAATCCATTGGGCAGCTGTAAATTAACCTAAGAACCATTTCGTTCATTGTATTAGCCTTTATCAAAACATACATTGCTGCAGTACCTTAAATATGCTGAATATAAACACTCTTCTTTCTGAAGTAGCTGGCTACATAAAGCAGGTATAATAAAGAAATGATTTTTGGGAATTTTGAAGGCCATCACGAATGAAGAACACATAAAGAAAATGGTAAGAAATTCACAATGTCATCACTAGTACAAGAGCAGTGGTAGGTACTGTTGCAAATCATAACACATGCAAAGGTGAAGACGCCAGGCTTGTAGTTCAGCATGAGAAAATATAAGTGACAAACATCTCCAAAGACAGTGAGAGCAATCACCATGGATTCACCACGAGGAAGTCATGCTTGATCAATTTGATAAACTTCTGGGATGAAATGACTGCCTGGTAGGTGAAGAAAGAGATATTGTCTGCTTGGACTTCAGTGAGGCTTTGAGTAGTGCCTTCTATAATATCCTTATAAATAAGCTGAGGATATATATGGGCTGGATGACCAAACAATGAGGTGGGCTGAAAACGGAATGGTAAGGCACAGATTGCGGTGATCAGTGGCACAAAGCCCACTTGGAGGTCTGTCACTTATGGTGCACCCCAGGGTCAGTAGTCCTTCTGATCCTGTTCAACATCTTCATTAGTGATTTGGATGATGGGACACAGAGTACCCTCAGCAAGTTTGCTGATGACACAAAATTGGGAGGAGTGTCTGGCATGCCAGAGGGATGTTCTGCCACCCAGAGGGACCTGAAAAGGCTGAGAAATGGGCTGATGTGAAGCTCATGAAGTTGAATAAGAAGGTGGAAAGCCCTGGACCTGAGGAGGAACAACTGTAGGTACCAGCTGGAGGTCATCCATGCAAGCTGGAAAGCAGCTTGGCAGAAAAGAACTTGAGGATCTCGATGGACACCAAGTTGAACGTAAGCCAGCAATATACCCTCACTGCAAAGGTGGCTAATGGTATCTTGTGCTGCATTTGGCCAAGTATTACGTATGAGAAATGGTCTCTAGGTAAAAACTTAAGGTCAGAGTGAACATGGCAGTGAAGCAGCTGTTTATTAATGATTTTGCAAAAAAGGTTGTCCTAGCAAGTAAGCACAAAAAGCAAAAGCAGAACTATGATTTGTATTTCCTATACGTCCACAAGTTCCCTTCCTTGTTTCCCCACTGGATGGGTACTCCAAAGTTTACAGCCTGTCCAACATGTATAATATATATGCTAACTGTCCCACCTCTGTTTACATCTTCCCTTACTCAGTTTTGTATGCCCCTTCCTCTTATTTATTTATGTTTCCATTTATGTTTCGATTTCATAGTTCTCTGGTAGACATGTGGTACCTCAACTTACTGTTTAACCAGCCTGCACCTGCTTAGTTTCACAGACTGTAAAACGATAGTAGCTTTTTCGCCACAGAGCATATCTTTTGTCCAAAAGGTGATATTGCCTTTAACCACAGAGCGTGTCTTTCAAAGTTATGGTATCTCAAAACCTTTGTTTTGCCTCCTTAGTAACTTAGCCCCAGACCCACTATTGAAAAATCTTAATATTGCAAAGCTTTAATATTGATCTTAAAGCTCTAATATTGTAAAGGCTTAATATTGCAAAACCCCTTCTCCAATTATGCGTAAACAACACCGTTTCTCTCACATTACCAACAGGTGGAGGGAGGTGATCCTTCTACTTTATTCAGCACTGGTGAGGCCACACCTGCAGTCCTGCGTCTAGTTCTGGGCTCCTCAGTATGAGAGACATGAACATGCTGGAGAGAACCCAACAAAGGGCATGAAATTGATGAGGGGACTGGAGTGTGTTCCCTATGGGAAAATGCTGAGAGCTGTAAGTTCTGCCCAGAGAAGGCTCAATGGATCTTGTCAATGTATATAAACACGTAAAGAAAGGGTGCAAAGAGGATGTAGCTGGTCTCTGCTCAGTGGTGCCCAGTGACAGGACCAGAGGCAATGGGCACAAACTGAAACACTGGTAGTTCCCTTTGAACACCCTGAAACACCTTTTCCTTGTGAGAGTGACTGAGCACTGGCACAGGTTGCCCAGGGAGGTTGTAGAGTCTCCATCCCTGGAGATATTCAAAAGCCATCTGGCCGTGGGCAACTGGACCAAGTTGTCCCTGCTTGGGCAGAGCTCCCTTCCACCCTCAACCATTCTGTGCTTTTGTGACAGGAGGATGAGCATGGCACAGTATTTCATCTCTGAGAAGATAATATTTGGTGGTCATGCATACACTGCAGTGGATATCATCTTAATATTCAGTCACAGGAGATGACTCCTTGTTGGCTGATTGTACAATATGTCAGTTAAAACTTCTGTGTTAACAGTTAAACAAGATGGGCTTGCATGTCTGTTTTGAATTTAAAATCTTGAATCACACAAATCATCCTGAACAATTTGACCTTTCTTATCCAGGATATGGTGAACATAAATCAGAGAAGAAAATGTTCTGCATTTATTTGAAGCACAGCACCCAAGCAATTTTGAAGGATTAGTCAAGTAATCTCAGATATGTTCTCAATACATACAGGAAAGTGGTACTCATTCAGATTAGTGTGTTTTGCTTCTGTACCATTTTTTCATACGCTGATAACTGCCATCCTCATAAATGCCTGAATATAGTTTTCTTTAAACCTGTGCATATGCAGTTTTCACTAAGCAGTGCAGCACTCCGATAAATTTCATCCAAGCTGCATTCCGTATCTATTAAATGAAGATTGGAATATATCCATTTTGAGGGCAAAACCCATAAGTTTTATTTCTACACTGCCCCATAAAGTGGCGTCAGTAAATTTCTGCTGATTGCAGCTGTAGTACTGGTGGGTTTTTCTCTCAGTACTCAAAGAAGCTTGGACCTCCAGCCTGGATCTGCTGTATGTGAGGAGATGATGGGTGCCCAGACAGACAACCTACTTGACTCATGTTGCCAATGTTCTAGCCACAGCTGATTCTGCAGTTTGTACTGCAGTTATCCAGCAGCGGCCTTTGCTCTGGAGATCCCTGATGGATTCACCTGCCCTTGGCCCAGCTCTGCCTCCTGCCTTCAGACTCAAGTGGTACCCATACCACTGCCAAGCCCTGCCTGGTGCAGGTGGGCTCATGAACAAGTGCCGAGAGCCTCTCTGAGCTCCTCTGTGACTGAGCAATCCCCCAGAGAGCACTGAAGCCTCAGTAATGTCATTGTTTCTTAAATAGCAGCCATTTATTTCTCACTTTTCTTACTGCCTGTTGTTTTAAAAAGCAGGAATGAGGAGAGCTATAGAGTTTTATAGCACTAAGTAAATTGAAAGACAGGTTGATTTACCTTTCCTACAATACAATGTTTTAGTCTTTCCAAATCAGAATAAATTTTCCCCTTAAAAACATTTTAAGATGTCAAGCAGTAGTGCAGGATAGTCTTCTTCAGAGAGTTTAGTTATTGAAATTATCATCTCTTTGTACTATCTGGCATATATCGTTAAATTGTTTATGAGTAGTAGAAATATATAATACACGTCATACCCAGAAGTCATTGGATTGTCTTACAAAATGTAACTGCAGAATATACCAGAAAGTAAAGAAAGTTATAAACCAAAATGTGTGTACAGCATGAAAACTCTTCAGCTAAATCCCAAGCATCCTCAGAACAGGAATCTCTGAGCCCACAAAGTTGCACCTAGGATCAGGAAAGAGATATTCACTCAAGCTCTGTGTCATTTAAAAATGTAATTTTTATTTGATGAAGGAAAAAGAAAAAAAAAAAGACCCCAAACTGCAAAGAAATCATCTTCTCAAGAAATGAGTTTCTCACCGTTGTTACAGTAGTGAAACCTGTGCAGCACAGAGTGGCTTGGTGCTGTGCTCAGAAAAGACTTCTGCCTCTCCAGACCCCCAGGGGAAAACCATGCTCCCAGTGCAGAGCGGGCCTCACCAGCAGACCCCTCTGACTGTCAGCACAGCAGTTTGGGCAGCCAGGAGAGCCTATGCTGGGCACGTCCCACACTGGATGCAAGGATATCTAATGCCTTCTCACATCTGTGTGTTTACCACACTTCTTTGTTTGCAAACCACAGGAGGAGGTTTTGCTTCTTTTGAGATATTTCTGACATAATCCTACAGAAAGCAGCATTGCAAGCACTACTGAGAAGAGAGGGGCAGAGCAGTGCCAGGGGTGCTCAGGGTGGCATATCTGCAGGAACGGGGCTAAGAGTGACTAACTGGGGTGAAACGTATTCCAAAGCTGAATGGTCTTGCTGAGGGATGCTGTCCTCGTGTTAGCTGGGATAGAGTTAATTTTCTTCTTAGTAGCTGGTATAGTGTTCTTTTGGATATAGCATGAGAATAATTTTGGTAATACAGATGTTTTCAGCTGTTGGCAAGTCATGCTTATGCTAAACCAAGGACTTTTAGGGTTCTCATGACCTGTTAGCAGTTAGGTTGCAGGGGCACAAGGATTTGGGAGGGGACACAGCCAGGACAGCTGACCCCAACTGGCCAGAGGGATATTCCACATCATATAATGTCATGTTCAGTATATAAACTTGTTGTGGTTTAAGCCCAGGCAGCAACCCAGAACCACGCAGCCATTCACTCACTCCCCCCCCCTTCCTTCCCCTGATCCCAGAGGGATGGGGAGGAGAATCAAAAGAATGTAACTCCCACTGACTAAGAACAGTCCAGTAACTAAGGTATAACACAAACCACTGCTGCTACCACCAATAATAATAATGACAAGGGAAATAA
>JASSUY010015816.1:1035-15079 GCA_032466535.1 Forpus xanthops | reverse complement strand
AACCAATTTTAAGTAATTTATTTTATTTCTTTTTCTAGTAGAAAAAGAAAAACTGCAAAGAGTCATTGAAAGACTGTTTTCACTGTAAATCAGTACAAAAAGATTCAAGAACTGCTGTACTTGGATCAAGACTGTATCTAACCCATAGTCAACCCAACAATTTAATTTTCAAAACTTGGCTTCCAGTATTGGAAGCATGAGATCAAGCCAAGAAACATTGCCAGCAAAAGGCTGGAGCTCAAAGCCAGGGTTGAATTACAGAGCCCAGAAGGTTTACGGAAGTGTTTAGTGAAAATTGTTTGCAAATGGGCTTAGAAAAATTTTCTGCCTTTTGCTGGCTGATTCAGGATCTGGCCCTGTCAGAAGAGAGTCTCTTCTCTGATCAGCCTGGCAGGGATATGGAGGATCTGCACGTGGGCTGCAGCATGCTTTGTGCCCAAACCAACGTCCTCAAATTAAGCTTGAGAGTCATTCTGGAAGACAAGCTGCAGCCAAGGCAACTGTTCTCCTGCCAAAGAGGCTACTGGACTTCATCCAGGCATAGCTGGATGAAATGTAAAGCCTTCTGATAGACAAAAGTGAGGTTGCATGGTTTAATGGTCCCTTCTGGACAAAAATTCCACCAAAACTGGCATATTTAGTACCTTCCCCCCCTCCTTTATCAGATACACTGTTAAGTGGAATAGTTCTACAAGGAATAGAAGTAAACTATGAACACAGGATTTTGTTCTGAGCAAAGCAGATTTGTGTTTGATTTCTCAGCTTTGTTCTTATATCTGATATCCATTTAAAGGAGTTTCATGGGGCCTGTAGGAATTGTGCTAATCAATGGGTAGTAAATTTATGCTTTTAAACAGCTTTGTGGTCCCCATACCCAGCACAGTCATCACTTACATCAGGACTTGCACAGGAGTGGTTTTGGCTCTACCTCTGTTTCAGGAAAGCCTTGGAAATAGTTTGGTATAGTTAAATGTGTTGTCCCTGTTCGTTCAGAGCAGAACAGAAACGGGAGATACCCATCAGGGTAAGCAGCTCCTAGAGGTCACAAGGAAACATATTTGCATTTCATTGGGATACATTTATTTCTATTTCCTCACACAGCAGTACAAACAAGTGCTTTTTAGTGGAACTGATTATGTTTCGCCTGTAACAGCACCTACCAGTTTGTGATTACTGCTTTCTGGGTTTTATTTACTTATTTTTTCACTTGGAATCTTTTTGAAATTTCCTGCTTCTCTCTGTACTCATTGAGCTGATGCATTTGGCTTAAGTGGGGGGAAATGTACTTTTCAAAACCTACTCATCCCCTCTAATGAAAGCTCCAACTTTGGCACTGTGTCCAACATTTGTAAGAGCACATTCACCATGTAGTGAAGATAGAGGCCTTATTAACTGTGGATGAAGTACCTTCTGCCAAAAGTCACTACGGAATCTCTCAGAAGTGCTGACATTGCTCAGATCAAGGGTTTTCTACATGAATTTCTTAAAATAACTCTGGGGACAAAACGTTCAGAGCTATTGTATCATCAGGTATTATTGTGTATGGCTTCTTTCTCTCCTCTGCACTTGTTCTGATAGGCCTGTTCAGCACCTTGTTCAGCATCCATTTGTTTCCCAACATGATGTTCCTACAATGCAAAGTAGTAGAGGGGGACTTTGCTGTACTGACAACAATGCAATAGGATTTCTAGCTTTTTTCCTATTGAAAGACTGAACACTGAACTTATAAAAGGTGGCTGTTAGTCCTAGCCATGCAAAATGGAATCTGTCTGTATCCTTGGATGTATATAGGGAGATGTGTACAAGCACCCTCCCAGCATGAGTTACCACAGTCTAATTCCATTCTTTACTCATTTTTTTTTTCCTAAAATTTTCCACACAGCATCAAACCAGTGAGGAGAGTCTAAAGTATAGGTATCTGTACTTCTTAAACCATGCACAAATATTCATACTTCTTAAACTAGGCAAAATGCCACCTAGATTGGTAGCACAGGACAAACAGGCTGGCATCTTCCTCAGCCTGGCCTACATTACTGTGGAGTATGTAAACCGCTGAACATGCAGTTTCATGCTCAGCTTGGTGTGCAAAACAAGTTCTGTAGAGGATACAGTTTTCACCCAGTGTGTCACCAAAGTATTTCAGGCTTTTCTCATTGACCTTAGTCTAAATGGGCCTTCTAGGAACTTTGGAGAAGCATCTGTGGGGGGATGAGACATTTGCACTCCAGCTACAGACTTCTGCTACAGTACAAGAAAAAGACATTAACCACTCGACCTCTGCTTGTCTGTCAGAAAAAGCTTTCCTCTGACCCTGCACGGGATGTGAAAATACAGCAGGCAGGAGCTGTGTACTCTCAGCACAAGGCAAGTAGTGGTCTCTGAAAATGAAACGCCAGCTGGAGCCAGGTGCATACCGGAGATCGGTGTGGGGTGTCACCGGTCTTGCTTCATGCCTCAGCTTGCTCATGTGATGCTCAGTATTGTTTTGACAGCAGGGTCAGCCCCTGTGCTGAGATTTTGAGGAGAAGATGCAAAGAAGTCAAAACTAATTATTTCCCTCCACAGCAAATAGCTCCTCACTGATGAGGAAAAACCCAAGGCAGGAGCACCTTTCCCTGAGAGTAATTAACATTGAGCCATGCCAGGCCATTTCTTAAAGCCAAATCCTTTTAGCCAAACAAAGAATAAATGAGACTGTCCCAGCAACACTCTGCATGTTTAAAGCCAGCTGTGCACGTAAGTGCTTTCCTAAATAACCGTTCTTGAGGAAGCTAATAGTGGTTGATAGATCCTCTCACTGATCACAAGTGTGCTCTGCTAATGCAGTATTTCTTCATCCTTGAAAAAAGGCATGTTTGATGTTACATGAAAGTTAGGTTTAAACTTTAGCAATTGGCTGATCAGCTGCCTGCTGTTTTATATTGAAAAACACATTGTCTGCTTACCTGAAGCACTGTTCTCTTTAATTGATTCTTTCCTAAAGGTATTTCCCACTCTTCTACCTCTTTCCTTCACTCTGATTAACAATCATAGCATGATCTCATCAGACCTCGACAAGTATTGATGTGCTACAGTATCATGAGGCTAATAAAGTGTATTATCCAGTATTTTCTGGTGACACATAAAAACTCCCTTATGAAAGACACAGGAGACAGAATATAATATAAATGCTTTCCTGGTAACAGCAGAGTATTGTGGGCCCCGCAGTGCTGGTGTGAGCGCATTATTTAATGGAGCTCTGTGGGGCAGCGCGGTGGGGGAAGGCAAAAGATAGGGCGAGTGGGGTCCTGGGGCTGGAGACCCTGCTGTGTTGTGGCTGCAGAGGAGGGGACGGGGTCAGGCAGGACCTGGAGCACTTTGTGGGAAACAAAAACCCACAGGCGCTCTCCATGGGTGCTGCCCCAGCACCTCAGCAAAGCCCTCTGAGAAAAGTAGACCTCTGTGAGGCTCTGCGCACTGCCTCCACTTGCTGCTGCTGTTTTCTTTTCCCTGTTACCTCCACATTGCTCTGTTAATGCGAGACCATTATTAGAATACGATATTAAATATTCACTGTGTAAATTCATTCCTTTAAAAAGGATGGGTGGAAACATGCATCAGGTATTCTGTTCAGTTAACCTTCCTCCTTATTTACAATTATTCCCTGAGTGCATCAAATATTAAACAAAAAGGGTAAAAAGGCTGAATTGCTTTCGTGTCTCTGCCATGTCATTACACAAGCATCAAGCCCAGCAGAGCCACATGCCATGAGGACAGCAGCATTGCTCAAGGCCATGAGCAAAGCCATGTCTCCAGCTCTAAAATTCTCTGCTAAGCCCTCTGGACCCTCAGCCGCAGTAGGGCTGGTAGAGGCTGGTCCGTGCATGGGGCAGGGTGATGGGGCAGACCCCAAAGACTGGGCAAGCATCCAGACACTCAGCAGGAGCCCTGCTTGCACCAGCCTCTCTGGGGAGGTGTGCTTCGGGTGATGTGTGCACAGAGCCCCAGGGGGAATCTGGGCTGAGCTGCTTTCCCCAGACCCCCACTTCAGGAGGAGCCTTCCAGCCTCCTTTTGCAGGTGTCTCTGAGCCTCTCCCCTCTCTTCCCCTTCATTTGCCGATGAACTAATTGATCCTTTATTTTAAAAAGTGGAGATCCTGAAATTCCCATTCTTGAGTGGAAGGCAGAGGAAAGTCACAACGTTAAAAACTCTTAACCTCCCTGGGGTCACTCTTGTGGTAGAAGAAAAGAGAGAGAGAGAGAAAAAAAAATCCAACAAGAGGTGCAGCAACAAAGAAAATCCCTTTCCTATCAAGCCCTCTCTCCCCACCATCTGTGAATGTCTCACCTCCTGCACAGTCTCCCAGTATAAACTTTGTTCAGCACACTCAGGGTAATCTTTTCACATCATAAAACTTATAATCCTCCTAAAGTGGTTTCCTAGGGTTTGAGGTATGATGCACTTATCAAATAACTGAAATAAATAAATCAGCTTATTTAGGCTGTGGTCAGTGTGTGTGTAGCTCTGTGTACGCAGGGAGGAAGACAGCGCCATACCAGCATTTGTATACATTAGCAACAAAGCTGTCTGTGACAAGCTGTCCTCTGCACAACTAAATATTTAGTTGCATATCATAAGTAACTTCTTAAGTGATTAAAGCGAGAGGGTGCTCTCTGTCTGTGCCTGCTTGGGGAGCCAGGGTGTCGGGGCGAGCAGAAGGATGTGGAAAGGGAGGATGCCCATTGCTGCAAAGCCCCAGGACCCTCTAGTGCAGCTACTCACTCCAGGATAGCCCTTGTTCCATCCAGGGTTGGGTGGCCTGGGCATGCTTTGCTGTCACCCATCACTGCCAAAGAGCTGGCTCCCAGTAGGGTCCACCTGGCTCTCGTGTGCATTAGAACAGAGTTCAAGCTTTCAAATATTTGTTGCTATGTTTTATTGGTGTTATAGCAAGGTTTATTTTTAACCAGGCCTGTATGGATTCCCGTAGTGGCATATTTTTTGCATGTGCAAAATTTAACTAATAAAGTGATTTCATATTGAAGAATTATACAATACATGCTCTCTACACAATATAAACACTTTGTTAATAAACTCAAAGCCTATTATCTTGTAAAAACTGACTTTAAACAACAACAGGTTAGAAAAGCTGTCTATAGAACTTGCTCCCTGTATGTTTTCCTGCATGTACACTTTCTTCAGTATTCAAGAATCATTACAACAGCGCTCACTTAAAATGTTGGTATTGTTGGCATATAGATACATACTTAAGAGTATCTCTTTAATTTGGTATTTCAGCTAGGGAAAAATGGAAGATATCAAGCCTGCCTTAGGGACATAGGCCCAGTTTTTTGATGTAGGGGCCTGCGATCCTCCTGCTGCCTCCTGCCCCTTCCCTCAAGTTTTTGCTGGCTGGTTTTTTGGTCTCCAGAAGAAGTTTCTGTCCCTCCATATTCTGAGGGGGAACTCTGGAGGCAATTTAAACTGTTTTCAAGATTCCTGGTGTCGTTTCTGCTGCTGATGTAGTTTCTGCTTCAGGATGCACCATGCACAGGCAAAGGGCAGACCAGAACCAGGCCATTGCCCCACAGAGATGAACCACCCCTCGAAGAGAGTTGTGGGGGTCTGATGGTGGCAGTGCCTGGGGAACAGCAATGGGGCTCTCCTACAGTCCCTGGTGAGTGGCACATCATCCTGCCTCCCCACCAGCCCCAGGCGGCAGCCCCTTCCTTCCCACACTTCCCTCGGGAGCCTCAGCTGACAGGGAAGCTCCAGCTACGCTGGGGCTATCTGGGCATATGGAGTACATTTTGTGGAGGCCAATGTGGGATTCAGGCAGCAGCTCTGATTGGAACAGCAAAAAAACCAGCAATCCTTATTTGTTGTAGAGGTGTTTGTTTACACCAAGAGGCCAAACTGACAAAATGGTTTCAGCTACCAAGAAAAATGCCTAGAGTTCGCTCTGGTGTCCAAAGCATGGAGAAACGTTTAAGACTTTTCTTCCATTAAATGCTTCTCACAGACTGTGTAACTTGCATCCTGGAGAGCAGCATGAGGAAGACAGTAGCAAGCATCATTTTCTTTCCTAGAACATACTGGGTTAATTATAAAATTAAAGCTAAAATAAGTATTCACTTGAAAAGAATTTCATCTGTCATTGAAATAATCTACATTTATAAGTTATCTAAAGTAAAGTGAGCTGTACTAGCCTCTAGCAGCTCTGAAACCATTATGAATTATTGAATAAGTAATATTTTTTTATTATTATTGACATAGTAAATATATTTGCTTGAAAACATCCAGAGCTGCATAGGCATGGAAGTATTTATGAGGCTAGGCTCTTTATAGCACTGTTTTACAGGGTGCTGTCAGCTGTGGAGGTGAAACAGAAAGAGAGAGAAGAAGGTTCCACCTCTGATGTGCTTGTTAACAGGTACAGTGCTTCAGCCACCCCCATCTCGACAAGAACTTGTCTTCATGGGAAATAAAATAAAATGAAATAAAATATGCAAGTGGTGTGGCTGTATTTCCTATCTTTTTAACTATTAATTCTTGAACAACCATCAAATCTGAGTTCCTGCAAACTGAAATAATACTACTTTTGGTAAGGCGGGGCATCTCAGGCTTTAAGTTGCCACCAGATCAGCTCTGGAAGTCATGAAATCTAAATGTATGGTCAAAATAATGGCAGACTTGTCAGGTACTGTTGAAAATCTTTGCATGCAGCAGCTGTGGAGGTGCCTGCAGATACAGCAGATGCTACCACTGCCAAAGAGACTTTCCCAGTTTGGGTGGGATCTCCTGCTTCACATGTATTTTCCCAGAGGATGATCAGCCTGAGAAACATTGAAATGCCAGCTAAAAAATATTGAGGTGGGAGCTGCTGTGAGCAAGAGAGTGCCAGCATAAAATGAAACCAGTCCTGGCTGAGCACCTTGGCAACTGGGACATCACAGCTTAACCTTGCCACAGCACCTGATGGATGGTTGGGCGCTGTTGGGGCCAAATGCCGATTACCTTCTGGGTGACTTCAGGCTCCTCTCTGGTACAGGGTGCAAAGTACCTGGGGGAAAATTTCTCCTTCTGCAGCAAAAGCTGCATTTTATTTTTTTGCCTGTCTCCTTAGGTAGTAAATATATCATGAGTGGCTCTTCAATTTCCCTAAGTAAAAAGTCAGCAATCACTAGCTATGAATTCACAGGAGTGTTTGCTATCAGAAAAAAAACTAGCAACATATTTTAAAGAGCTCTCTTCCCAGGAATGCAAGCCCAGACAAAGATTTAGCCTGATTTTTAATTTAAGTCTGGTGGAGCAACATGTCATACCTCAGACATTGACAACAAATCAGCCTTTATTCAAGTGTGAAAATTAAGACATAAATTGCTGGCTGCTTAGCTCTCAAAACAATGTCACGCTGCAAGAAATGTGATATTTTGAAGAGAAACAGGAAAAAATTTATCAAGGTTTTTTGTTATTATTGCATTATCCTTCCGCTTGCTCTACCAGCTATAGATACTTGATGTCGGCTTAAGTGCTTTCCATTCTTCCCATAAGCAAATTCTCTTTGAATACTATATATCATTTTACTCTTGATCACTGCTAGTCTCAGTACCTCATTACAGCAGAGCACTTTTGAAACTGAGCTATAGCCTAGATACATGATTGTATAAAGTTTTAAATAAACATACAACATTTATGTTATGTTGTTTCACAGGGATGATTTATAGTCATTTTCTTCTTCCAGTCCTGAGCTCTGGACATAAAAGACACTGAGCTCTCTGCTGTTTATCCAAGCTAAATCCTCTGTTTGTTCTGCATAAGCGTTCTTGATTCTTTAATATATTGCAGGCTTTAGCTTCAGGTTTATTCCCTCTGGGATGGTGGAATTAGATGCATTAACTGACAAAGATAAGGTACGGACATTGCAGCTTAATAGCCATTAAAATAGATACTGTGATAACAAAAATGGAGCTAGAAAAGGGAGTTGAGGTTGTGATATTTTAAAAATATGTATTTACAAGACTTAGATCAATAAATTTTCAGAAATCTACGTAAGGAAACCTCCAAATAACATTGAGATTTTGGTTTATATTTCGTAAGGGTAAGAGAATCAGAAAAGTAAGATATTTTGAACCAGGTTACACATTGCCTCTCATGTCTCCTAAGACAGCATTGTTTCTTCTTACTAAAATGGCATTATGTAATCTGGATGCTGTACCATCAAAATACTGCTCTGTGCTACAGAAGAAAATTAAAAAAGTTCTGTAAGATAACCAAGTCTCTCAGCCTTAAGAAAACCTGGGTGGATACCATTTACCATGATCCTTCCTTCATCAGCACATTTAAATGCATAGGTATATATACATACAGTCCACATAGGGGTAGGCTGTTCACTTCATACTGCTCTTCTTCATTGTAGCCCTTGTGCTTCTATTACAAAAGCAGGTAACACTAAATGCTGGTTTTCTTCTGTGATCTTAAATATTACAAATTTTGAGCTAAGCCCACTTAAAGTTTTCTTTGTATTCCAACTTAGTATTCATTCTTAAATTTTTGTGTAAAAACAGTGTTAGCATTCAAAGATCTATGGTCTGACACAGAAGAAAGATTTAAAGAGTTATAGTTTTTAATGTGACGTGCCCTAAATCATCTCTTACCACAGTATAAAAGTTAAGCTCAGATCTTAGAAGCCCTAAATGGACTATTATTTTTTTTCTAAGTCAGGATTAACTGCCATATAAGTAACAGCCTAGGCACTTTGCCAAAAATTATCTAACTAAAAGTTTGAATCTGGCAGCGTAAACAGCAGCCCCGCTTGTACTCATACAAGCTTGTTATTTTGTGGTACACAAGCTGGTATGTTCTTCATGCTCTGTAACAGATTGCATTCCATAAAGCATGAAATGCATTTTTATCTGAAAATTGAGTGGTTAAATAAGCAACAAAGAAAATAAAGACATGGGCAGTCTTTTTTATTTTTTATTTATTCTCTTTTTAATTCCACAAGCATTTATTTTAGCTCAGATGCTTTCCTTTTATAGTGGTGGGATATCTCCAGGAGTAATGGCAGATGTGAATTACTTATTCAGTGAGCATGAAAGGAAGGACAAAAAAAAAAACAAACCCTCAGCTCTTTGTGAATGACTGCCTGAGTATCCATAAAAACTACCTTTCCAAAAAAACCCACAAAACTAATTTTTTTGTAGATGCTGATCGAGACTGTTTTCATTATGAAGTATATAAAGTAACATGTAATTTCTCTGCATATTTGTCTTTTTTTTTATTATTCTTAGTTGTAAAGAAATCATCCAATTTGCTTATTTAGAAATCTGCGGTTCTCTTCATTAGGTGTACATGTGATAACAGGAAAAGTAGAAAAAAGAAGGGGGAAAGGAGGTAAGAGTTCACTCTAGGAAAAAACTGTGAATTTGCTGGTATACAGGGAGAGGTTTAGCTTTTGTGAGCGGCGGCACGTGTGTTTCTGCCCTGTGATGGCAAGTGCAGTGGAACAAAACCACCGCTTCCTCCTCCTTCTCCTCTCACTGTCCTCTGTGGCCCAGCAACTCCTGGGTTTTTTACTGAGCTCCAAACTTGGATGGAGAACTTGTGACCACCTCATGGGCGCAATTACATCTGGCATGGGGGCACAGGTAATCTGATCAGCAGTGGCCAGTTGGTTTCACAACATTTCAGAGTTACATCGCTAACAGCTGCCCTCCTCCCACTTTCAAGACTCATTTCCAACAGTGTCTGTCACATTTGTTAGGATAATAACAATTTTCTTTTATTAGTATTTCAATACTAATAAGTCATGAAATTATCTTCCTACAAAAAGTTTTCATTAAAAACCTTGCAATTACTTATATGCTCAATAGGCTGGATATGGCAAACAGTGCTTTACTTTTCCAAACTGTAACAACCAAGCATTAGCTAGTGTCCTGGGCTCAGGACACAGGCTTAAACCACAACAGCTAGCTATTCATCAAAATGCCTGCATAATGAGGAATCACCTTTATCTTACTACCAGAGAGACAAAAATAAACACTACTGACCCATACCATACACAGCCTTGCTCAGTCCATGCCCAAAACTTCAGATATTTTGTCTTGTTTTCTGCTTTTTTTTCTGTTATTTAGTGAATATCAACAAGATTAACCTAGCCTTTATTGGAAAACAGAATGCTTAGACTCCCTTAATACCCATATAAATTAGAGAGTTATACATAAGGACTGAAATATTTTCAATTTTTTCTTACAGCATTCACAGGAATTGGTAATTTGCCAGAAGAAAAAAAAAGATACTGATTTATCTATGAAAAAAGAGCAAAATAAATAGATTGTACTCTTTTGCTGAAGAGCAGAAACTAATAAATACCCCTTTTAGGGCATCAAGATGACTGTATCCAGTACAGATAGTCTGAGTTTAAAGCCATTTGTGAGCCACTTAGAAAAGCTTTTCCCACATTATTCCCATTTTGCTGATAGGAAGTGGAGGCCCAGATCCCTGTTCGAGATCACTCAACACCCCTAGAACTAAGATGGGCAGAGAAACAAGAGACTTTGTGCCCACCCCTCTGCCTACCAGTGAGAGCTCTTCAGGAGCATTCAGGAAAGATTTTGCCATGTTGCACCAAGTACTGCAACACAAGTTTTTGATCAGGATGGCAAAGCATTGCTTTTTCTCTTACAGTTTGTAGAGAGATAATGTATTTGAAGAGGTCCTCTTGCTAAGCTTGCCTATTTCTGCTTAGGCTACTACAAACCACCTGTACTCATCATGATGATACATGTAAATGAAATAGGAATCAGTAGCATAAACATGTTCATTCTCAGGTAAAGCTTTAAGACCATTTTACTGATTTGCTCTATATATGCAGTAAAAAGATACAGTCATAGAGTTTAAAAAAAAAGACCCCCAACCAACCATCGGTTCTGCAAGCTGTGGGAGGATGGGACAGGTAGAGCTCGCTCTAGGGGCGCAAAAATGCGCTGCTGAGGTGTGCAGCTTTTCCACAATTAGCAGCGTCCTCTTACGGAGATATACCTGTAGATATATATACCTACCAGCTCCCTGTGGAAGTGGTGTGCTCTTGCTTTTTGACATCCTGGTTTATGTGTTCATTTACTTTGGGTTATTAGTACAACTTCTTCAATCCAACAATTGGATCATTATTAGAAAAGTCAGGATAAATCAAAAGCAAGAGTACTTAAAATGTCATGTGACTACACATTCAGAAAAACCATCATAGAAAAGTCATTGCTCTACAAGTACCAAAAATGTTACTATTCAAACAGCACATCTACACCATGGTTCCCGGAGCAGGTAGGCTCTAGGGTTTACAGCACATATGCACTGATAATCGTGAAAGCACAACCACAGCGTTGGCGTAAAACGCTGACCTTAAGAACAAAATATTAAGCTGTCTTATTTATTCAGGTAAGATGCATGTCAACTTCATGCCTGGTATGAAGAGTACTCAACTTTCACAGGGTGTGTTTGATTACAAAGCTTATGGTGCCTTTCAGCCCTGATCAGGATGAGCTATTGTACCACAGTATTAGTCTTGCTGCCAAAGGTGAGCATTATCAATGGTCCAGTGTCCAGCACAACCAACATATCAACATGCGATCAATAAAATTACGTTTTGTATCTCCAGAGGTGAAAAACAAAACAAAAAATCCCCTCACTAATGCTAAGCTATTAAGCAAATACCTCCAAAACCTAAGCTGCACAAAACATTCAGCCTGGAGAAGAGAAGGACACACAACAGTCTCATGGCAGCCTTCCAGCTTGTGAAGAAGGCCAACAGGGGTACTGGAGAGGGACACTTCATCGGGGACTACAGTGACAAGGGGCAATGGGTTCAAAATTAAACAGGAAGTTTAGGTTAGATAGAAGTTCTTCACTGCGAGGGTGATGAGACCCTGGAACAGGTTGCCCAAGGAAGTTGTAAATGCTCCATCCCTGACAGTGTTCAAGGCCAGTATGGACAGAGTCTCGGGTGACATGAGTGTGTGGTGTCCCTGCTCATTGTCCTCTGACAATTTTTACAGGTCTTTTCATAACACCATTGAAGCTTTGTGCACATACAATAATTGTGGACTCCATCTGCCCCAGTAAACCCACTCTAAATTTTTATGCCATATTATTTTGTCAATGCAGTTATGTCTTGGTAACTGCATCAAAACCCTCTGGTCAAACATTCAGTAACACTACACTTTTATAATCATCTACTCTCTATGTATATTGTTAGAACAGAACTTTTTGTATTAATACATAAATTGTTTAAAATGTTGTCAAACTACTACAAGTATTTCACTTGGAAAAAAAAAAAAATACTGGACTACAAAGAAGTGGGTGTCACTTTTCCAGGAGCATTATTAATGGGGACCATTTTAGTATTCAGTGATGGGGAATGATAGGCTGCAGCATTTCTTCAAGTTAAGAATAGAAAAGAATTGTACTTCCAAGAATTCAACTACTCTGCATTAAAGCCACCATGGGGTTGCTGTACATTTATACATCAGAAGGTCAGTAAATTATTTTTCTATAAATTAGTCTCTCAAAGTTGACTTTTTTTTTCTTTCTGTTCTGAATGCCAAACTCCTGACTGCTTCTCTACCACAGAGACTTCATATCTGGATAGCCGACATCTGTAAAAACATTTCTAATGAAAACACTACTAATACAACCCCCTGGAGAAACAAATGAAATTAGATCTAAGTATGCAGCCGCCTTTCTTCAGTTCTGTCTTTAACAATAGTGGGGCTAGTGCTTTGCATCCAAGCCCTGACACAGGTCATGATCATTTAGGTACAGTAGTAGCAAAATAAATAATTGTGTAAATATGTAATAACTAGTATAAATACTTCAGTAGCACTCAGAAGATATGATAAAGGACTTCTGTCTTTAGTTGTGTATTAAAGTTTATCTCTGTGGCTGGAACAGAGGAGCATTCAAGCTGCATGAAGGAGAACCATGGATTGAATACTCAAAAGCTCAGTGCCAGACATAAAGACTTTCTTTTCCACAACAGCAGTTTTGAAAATGTATTAGTTTTGAAAGTGTATTAGTGTTGAAAGTATTGATACTGTGAAAGTATTGTAGAAACAGTGATTATGCCTTTACCCAAAAAGCCAATATACTGGAAAGATCAGTAACGTACTTAAATAAACCAGTTTCAAAGCAAACCAGTGCCAACTGCTTTATAAAAGGATTCGTCGTATTTTTTCCATAATGCATTCCACTGCCTAAGAATTTTGAGACATTTTTTCTGATAAGCACTCTAACAATTAACAGGAATAAAAGGCTACTTACTTGTAACAGTTCTTAAAATCTTAGCTAATGCTCCATATCAAGGTGTACAAACATACTTTCAGATATTCTGCCTCAATTTTCAGCCTGTTCCAAATAATTTGATGCAACTTTTTGATAGTAAATCAACAACAAATCCCCTTTCAGTGTTAGCACATACAGAGACAGGAGGGGATACTCTGCCCCAAAATTATCATAAAAAGAAGAGTGTTTCTAACTGCTCTCACTTTTACAGGGGCTAATGCTTCTCCTTTAAAAGACTAGATTGGACAAATACATGATATAACTGAAGTTGCCTTAGCCAAAACCAACTGCAAGTTCTGGTCCTGAACTTTGAAGCAGATGAAAGCTGGAACTGATTTGGCACAGAACACCCTTTACCCCATTCCACATCTCCCATTTACTAATTTTTGTGGGTATTTGTGTTCACAGAAACATATTGGTAAGAGTACCTGTTTTGAAGTAATTCCATCAACTTCCTTAGTGAAATCTAGGTGCACTATAACAAACAGTTAGGAGTTTGCCAGAATGCCATGAGGGCTGAGATGTTGCTCCTCTTCCCACCCGCTTTTCTGAGAAGCATGGAACCAGGACTGAAACCATAAACATGGGCTTCATCTCCAGCAGTCTTTTTATGGTGGGTGAATTATGAGTTCAGTCCTGGTTCCATGCATCTGTTTTAAATGGCATTCCTTTTTGCCATTAAGAGAGATGAAGATAAAAATTCGAAGAGCTTTTTCATTACAGATC
>JASSUY010015814.1:0-37497 GCA_032466535.1 Forpus xanthops | reverse complement strand
CATCAGCCCACCTCACAAGTGTGTCAGGGTCCCTCTGGATGGCATTCCTTCCCTCCAATGTATCAACTGAACCACACGGCTTGGTGTCACAGGCAAACTTGCTGAGGGTGCACTCAATCCCACCAACAAAGATGTTGAACAAGACCAGTCTCTGGTGCAATCTAAATCAATGGGCTCTGTATTCAGACAGGCAGAATTCCCTTTCTCATTCTTTCTTTCTTTGATCTAAATACAGTCCTCAGAAATGCATTAATTGCCCCATTTTTTTTCCTAGGAAAATAAGACTTACATTTGCATGGGTATTCAGGAATTCTTAATGTTTCAAGCAGGTTGCATGGACAAATTAAAAAGAAAAGTGCCTAACTCACATTAAAATGTTTTTGAAGGGATACAGTTGCCATCAGGATGCTGTTAATTCTCTTAAAAAAATAAAGCTATTAACTCACCAACATTTTCTCTACTTTTCACATGATAGTAAGGAAGGAGCTGGTGAGTAAGCCTGTAGCACCTACCGTCTTTTCAGAAAGTGTCCTTAAAGTTATGGACTCCTATTTACTCACATTTACCTGAATGTTACCCCTGTCATACCCGTATGAAGTTTTCTGATTAAATTGGTCCTCTATCTTTGTTATCACCCATCCGGATCTGCCCCATCTAAAGCTTTACTTTATAAGCACTGAAGCACTATGAAATGCTATTCTTTCAAAGGAGGTGTATTAAGGTTTTAATGAAAAAATAGAAAAATATAGGTAAAATTACATTATTTTTTACAATATTCTACATCTAAAAAGCAAACTACCACAAAAATAAGGGGTCTAAAGTAAGAAAGTGATACCCCATAATTCCTTCTCCTTTGTGTCCTTTTTTCTAATCGTTTAATTAATGATCTAATTCTAACTGCTGTTTTCCAAAGGCAGAATCTTGAGAGCCGGGTTAGACCTTCCCAGGTCTTCCTCTTCTCTTGCTCATTTGCTTTACATGAAGGTGTTTCTAGTAAGACCTGCAGCTCAAGCCAGTGGTCCAATAAGTCTGTAAACTGAAATAACAGTAATTTTCCCCAGTTATGTGGTGGTCAGCCAAGACCCATCTGAAAGTAAACAGCTAATTCATTATCAGTAATTTCACATGAATATATTCAAAAAAGCTCACAATTCCTGCAATGAAAACCAAACACAACTGAAGTTACAAGTTATGGGGCACTTCTAAGCCATAATTTAGTGTCTGTATTCTGGATAAAAAGGAAGCTTCCGCTAAAATGAAGGGGGAAATCTTAGAAACATAAAAACTTTAAGGTTGGAAAGGACCTCAGGATCATCTAGTCACCACCCCTGAAATGGTGGACACAGATTTACAGAATGCTCATTATGGGCGCTTATCATAAAAACCTTTTTTGAAAACCTTTTCACCACCTTAGCAGGCTTACCAACAACATTGCACCAGTTGAGTTTCTGGTCTATTTGAAAAACACAAGACTGTATTTACACTTTCACATCGTCTCTTAATCTTTCAAAACCCAGCAGAAGGAAGAACATACAGACACCTCACTGCTGTCAACATAGTTATGCCTCTGACTCACCTGACAGAAGGGACATAACTCTGCTATGTTTGCTCAGCCAGCTCTCCAGCCTCAGAGGTTGATGTGCTGAGTGCTCTGTGGTCTTGGCCAGCTGCACTAAAGCCATGTGAACTTAGTACTGTTGCTCCAAGCCTGGTTGATCCAAACTGCTGTGCAAAGTTTTAGTGTGGCTAAAACTTGTTCACTGACATTCAGAGCACAAAGAAGCGAATATTCATCACTGCAGGATGCAGAGAGAGACACAAGGAGATAAAACTATGCTCAGTGAGAAAGCAGAAAAAATGTAGGGCCTGATGAAGAAAATCACATAAGCCTGTTCTTATTGAGCACAGAAGACATCGCAGTGGCTGTGATGAATATAATTGATGGGATGTGAAATGTAAAATCCACATTCAGCAAAATACTTAATCCCTGCAATGATGCTACAGTGAATATCAAGGCTGTGGTTTATGCACTTGCAGTCTGCTTTTAATGTAAACAATCTGAGGATGCAAGGGAAACCTTCAAAAGCAATCACTGATTTAAAGTACTATGGCTTCTGAGCAACTTTTGGAACTGTTTCGTGAGGTGGAGAGGGCATCAAGGTGAGTGAGGTTGCTAAAAGTTCAAACAAAAGATTCCTATGGCTTTTTCATGTTTCCTTTGAAAATAACAGATAGTGAAAAAGAAACCTTTAGTAACCACAGAAACATTGGCCGTAGCTTCCTTTTCCACAGTGTAAAAGGAAGAAATTTCAAAACAATAACCTTTTTTCTTTTTCTGTTAAAAATGGAAAAATATAAGGAAATAAATTCTCAAAGTCAGCAGAATTTCAAGCACTATTTTTTCTCTTATGCCCTTTCTGACTGAAAAAAACCCTTCTTCACTTGCTCTGATGAGGAGCTCAGAGTGAGTTTGTGAAAATTTAAGTATACAGAAAGCATCATAGTAAAATGCTTAAGGGGTCAATATGGCACTCAGTTCAACATAGACAGTAACATCCCAGGTAAGGGAATCCAAAAGAGACAGACATATATTTTTTTGTCGCACATAAAATTTATATCAGGAACAGTCCCAGGAAAGGTAAGAGGACTTATAAAGATGTTTTTAAAAGTTAGTAAATGGTTTTGTTAAATGGACAGTAAGGTTATTTATTCTGAGCTACAAATACTTTTGGCACAGGAAAATACACAAGAACCCTGAAGCTGATAGTCTGCAAATTAAACTTTTATTCTGCAAAGCCTGTAAGCATTTCTTAGTATGTTGAGATTCAGCAAGTGTGGTAAAGTAAGACCTGATGTGGACGGTTAAATAACCATCCACAGTAAGCATATAAATTAATGGTTTAATTAATATTGGGGGGTTTTGCACTTTTTCTTCTGCTGGATATTGAGAGGTAAAGAAAAAATAGATTGTACTTTATGGACCATTTGATAAGACATCTCTTAGCCAAAAGAGTTTGCTAACAGAGAGATAAGATTTCAGCAGTGCTACTCCAGACTTGACAGTATAACCAGAGAGCAATGTAAGGCATAAAGTACATCTGCACTTCATTTTAAATGAAAGAAAACCTAAGAGCTAAGAAGAGTTACCAGAAGCAACTGTTCTAAGAGTAAAGAGCAGCATGAAGAAAGAACAAATTCAACATGCAGAAAAGGGTACAAAGAATGAGATTAGTCTATCTGGAGGAATGCAGAGCAGAATATACAAGTGGGAAATAAAAGATATAGGCAGGTGTGAGATGAAGAACACAGCCTCCTGAAGATAAAGTTAGGGCGTCTGAATGCTGTGATGTAATGTTAAGCCAATGAAAGGAGCTCATCTGAGAAGGGCAATTCTATTAAAAGAGTAAGATAAAATACAAAGTTGAAATATTCAAAGTACATTACTAGTAATTCAGAAACTTGTCAGTTCACGTGTTCCAAGACATAACCAGATTCTGTGCTCTGGGTTAGAAGGAAGCTTCTGCTAAAATGAAGGAGGAAATGGTGAACACAGGTTTACAGAATGCCCATTATGGGTGCTTATCAAAGATAAGCGTAGTTACAAGAGGCAGAGTCTGCTGGTATTCATAAAATAATTCATTTGTTTTTTTAGGGGTAGAACTATAGCATTACCAGGCACTTTATTGAATTGCTGTGAATTGGAACGTGATTTCCAGTTATCCTTAAAAACTCTACTTTTTGCACATACTTTTCAGTGACTTTACACTGTCTTAAAATCTTTTTCACTCAGTGCAGCCATAATCTCCCAACAATGTAAAGCATAACTATTAAGCTATAGCAAGTTATTCACTTCAAAACTGAGATATGTGATGTAAGTGAACATCTAATTGCAGCGGTCATGAACCTTTGGTAATTGCAGATACCCAAATATGAAATCTCTTAAATTTCTGCCAGATAAGCCAAAATGTAGGTACACCCTAAATGTGTCCATAGGTGCCATGCAAAATAGCCTATCTAGCTATTCATATTTAATTATTTCATATTTAGTGCACCTTAAAGTTACTTGTTCTCATAACTCCACTTGTAACATTTGAATCCTTACATTTTTCACGTTCTTCTAAGGACTTTGGAGTATTTTGCATGTACTATTGAAATTTCATAATGCTTTAAGGAGACATTAACTCACTAAGGCACCAGTTGCCTACATTCATCTTTCCAGGAGGTTATGTTTCTTTTCAGTGTTGACTAATGGATCTAGTCAAGTGCTGATGAGATCTCAGTAAAGCTCCAGCCAGTTTCAAGCATTGTATCAGGGTTTTGCAGGTTTTCTCATAGGTTTAATAGCATTCACCTCTTGCAGGAATTGAAAGACTGACCAGAGATGAAAACATTTATATTAAAATTGTAAGTGAAATTATGAACATGTTCTGCAAGCTGCTAAGTGTTCTTTTGAAGTGGAAAAACCACTATTGAAAATTACAGGCAATAATCAGTTCCTTGGAGAGTTGTTTGCTTAACTCGAGTTTACTTTTAACAGGTGTTCCCATAAACAGGAGAGACTTTATTCCCTGTTTTGATTTATTATTCCCAGATTTAATACCCTGCATTCCTTCAGAATGAATTGTGTTGTGCACAAACTGACCTGGCAAACAGAAAGGTCTTGCTTCCTCTAGATCTGGTGCAAATATTCCTCATTATTTAATCGCTACCTTTGATCAATAGCTTGCTATCAATTACTTATTTGTTACATTGTTGAAATAATGGACTGGACAGTATCTTATGTAAAAACCGAACACTGATATTTATCAAATTCAACACAAAGGCAAAGAAGAAAGGCCCACTAAGTGCAAATCACCTCTGGTAGAAAAGTCCAGGTTTTTAAAAGAAAATGCTCATATCTAGGATAAATGTTGCATTTGAATTTAAATGCCTGCACCTGCAAAAGGAGAGAATGAGGCTGCAAACCAGGTGATGTGACTTCACCTGGCATTCAGCTGCTGACATCGTCAACTACATCTTTGTTCTTGGAGGGACTTTGATGTAAAGTCAGTCCAAAAATGTTTTACTTACACAGATATGTTTCCCTCCAAGCTCCTCAAATGACTTGGTGTCCAGCAGCCATGTAAAACATCCGCTATCATCTAATATAACAATGAGGAATGAAAGGAAGGAGGATTCTCTCTAAAGAGGGCCTCAAATGAATAGTGTCAGATAAAATATTCCCTTACAAAGGTCTTGGCCTCTAGTAAAAAAAGTGATGTATAGCTGCTAACCCCAGCACCACCTATATGTAATGAGCAAAGTTAGGAGACAATTTCTTGGTACATTGTGCATAAACTGCTGGATTTTTCAAGTGTGGGTGTTCCTGATTCTATTGTTTATATACATAATATTTAGGAAAGCTGTGTCTTCCCAAGGGTCTAATTTTAGTAACAGGGGTCAATGGTGATTGAAGTCAAATGGGATTTCAAAATATGCTTAAAGATAAACACATGCTTTGATACATTGCTCAGTCACAGCCAGAATGAATGATGCTGTTCAGCATTTCTAATCAATAAGCTCTCGTGTTTTTGAGAAGTATAATATCCGATTATGATCTTTATCTGTTCTCTGCCTAAAAACTCTGTAAAACTCCTTCTCTTTGTCCTTTTGTTTTAGAAGTAGCTTTTTTAATTGAAAGCCTGATCTGCTGATCTGAGAAAATATTCTGATATATTTAATAGCCAAAATTGAATATCCACTCTATTTTATTTACAGCTCACATTTGGCCTTTCAAAATCCTCATTTCCAGAACCTCTTGGATTTTCTGCTCCATGAATTCTTAATGAGTTGGAGTTGAAAGTGCTACAGATCCACATTTGGATCATAAAATCCCCCTGCAAGGTACAGTATGGTTTCACTGAAGCCCCCACTCCACCCCATTGCTCTAGGCTCCCCACCCCTTTTTACTAAACGTTGGCAATTTCACCAGCAGTTGGGCTGACCCACTATGCTTTAAAATCCTTTAATCCTCTTTATAGTAACAGAAATATTTGAGACTGATCTTTGAGGGCTTTGTACAGTGCAGAACACCTGTGGCTTAACATGCTGTGCTAGCAAACACTCCACATGAATCTAATGTGGTCTGGCACCTAAGAGAACTGCTGCACAACACCACTGCAATAATGAGGCCATGCCTTCACCTTAGGACCCTTACCTCCAGTGCTAAATCGGTTTTATTGAATGGCGTACCAGCCCAATCACTGAATGCAACACAGGTGTCACTAACGCTTGTTCACTGTGTTGACTGGAACCCAAGGCATGGATGCCCTTTCTAAACCACGTGCATGGCCTGCTGCTTGGTCCATCACCGAGCTGCCTTTCTGCTCCATACCCAGAGATCGAAGAGCTTGGCTCACCTGGAATACAGGGTTGGATCCAGGCTTCCATATGCAGTCATAAAAATATCCTCACTAACAACCTGTAGCACCTGTGACTTCTGACATTATATGTTTGCAAACACACAGATGGAATGAATTTGGTAAGAAGTAAAGTTTCCACAAACTTTTGAAGTCTTTTAGGAAATGTCACTACAAGAGATGTCATCTATTTCCTTAGTTTTCTCTGCTGTCTTTGAGATATTTACCTCCAGTATTTTATCCCTACATACATGTTTTCTTTCAGAAGGACTCTGTTGTACCAGAGTGTAAATTTATGAAAGTTTTAATTCAGAAACTGCTCTCAAAAGGAGATGAAGATTGAGAGCCAAGACATGAAGAAAAGCTATCTGCGCTGAAAGATGTAAACCCACAATTACATGAGGAAATCCACTGTGGTATCTTATAGCCAATAAAGATGGTAATTTAGTGCAGAGGACAGGCAAAGAGTAGCTTTAGGCATTTGTGAAGACAAAAAGCACACATGGGAGGCTGGAGAGCAGGAGCTACACGTCACTCAGTCTGGATTTCTGAGTATGCACTGACTGTTTAATGAGCACAACCAACAGGCTCTTCTGACACTTGCTTCTCCAAATCATGAATAATACAAAGTGCAATTAGTCATGAGCATCCATAAAATGCTTTGAGATACTCAGAGGGTATGGGCCACAGAAGGGCAATACATGGCCATGACAACACTACTAGGCTTTGGATACTGGGTTGTACCCTGGGGTAGTAGGAACTGGTGGGGCTCTGGCCACGTAGAGAATAAAAGGTTTTCCTGTTTTATGTACTGCTGACAAGCGTGACACTAGTTATCCTGGGGAGAGCAAATGTATATCACATAAGAAGGCAATAAAGAATTTTGACTAGCTCTCAGTGTTCCTTTCACGTTCCCTTCTTAGCTTTGAAAAATGTAGGAGTAAAATGTTCCCAAACTGATAACAGCTCATCCTGAAAATTAATTTTCATTACAAACCGAGTCTCCTTAGAAGACAATATTTTTCGTGAGAAACAGATACAAAATGCAGACTGTATTTGACCTCTTAAATTCCCAGTTATCCAACACGTGATTAATAATAAATAATAAAATAATTCATAAAGTACTCTAAAAACTAAAACATTTTAATGAATCTTTACTGGTTTGAAACTCCTTTGGCTAGAAAATATTAAGCAACTTGAAACAAAATGGAAAAGTAATAAAGTATCAGGCTACGTTTTGGTGGTATTTATACCAGTGAAAATACAGTTTTTCACTTCTGTGTAAACCTACAATATTTTTTCCCCCTGGCTTGCTTTCTTGGAAGGAAAAAACACTCTTTATTGCCAGTTTAGTGAAGTAAACCCTAACAAAACCAACTTAGGGTTGACAAAAAGATAGGGTTATGTCTACATTTCCCAGGCACTCTAGAAAGATTCTTGTCTCCTGTGACTTGCACCAGTAAATGGGTTGCCAGGAAATAAGGTAGTCTGCTCAGTGCCGAGCCTCTGAGCTCCTCTGCCAAAGGGTGTGACAAGCTTTGGAGCAACCATGGCTTCCACTGGAAAACAACTTTGTTGTGATTATACGTTTGGGATGTTCAAAGATTATCCAGCAAAGTGTTGTATCCAATCTTTTCGTTTTCCAAACTGCAAGGTGGCCCTGAGTTTGTCCTTAAGAAAAGGAGTTGAACTGTTGACATTTTTCAGTTTCTTACCAGTTTCATCAGCTGCCAGGAGTGTTCCAGATCTTGCAGGTTTTGAATCAGAGATATTTCCCTTTTGTTTTTCGACTGCAGCTCTATGGTCTTGTCCCTTACACGGCTCAAGGTTGAAATGCCTTTTTTGGTATTAACACCCATACGATCTAAGACCCAGAAACTCCAAGACAGAGCTCAAAGTATTTGTTTGGAAATTGCTCAGGATAGATGCTCCTCTTTTCAGGGAGCTCCTCCTCCAGATTTCCTTCTGACAAATGTAATTGCTGATTAAACCCTATTTTCTAATGAAAATGTATAAAACAAGAGTATTTTCAGCCAGTTCCAACTGAAAACATAAGCAGCAATCTGAGCCATGTGGAAGGGAACACTGCTTCCAGCTGAGTCAAGAGGAGGTGATTTTAGCTTCGCCATTTTGATGAGGACTGTAACACACAGTCCCTCTGCTCGTGTGTTACAGGCAATGCAACAAAATGCATCTCTACATTACTCAAAATCTCCTTCTTTTGAGTTATCTCAAGGAATGTGCACACATGCTTCTATAAATAAATGGGTACTTTTGAAAGTGTATGTTCGTGCTGAGCTATAGCTTTTACCAATTTTTTTCTGCAGTTGCTATGGAGTCTCTGCTGAATTATACACTGTAGTGTTCAGGTCACTGGAGCTGCTGCCCCAGACGGGTCCCTCATCTCAAAGAACTATTGTATTAAATTGACATCTGTGAATGGCAGAGAAAAATGAGATGAAGATGGATTTATTTCACTGTGATTTTATTTCTCATATTTTCTCGCTGAAGTAGTACCTAAATGGCAGGACTTTGACTGGGAGGAAATGTGATATCAAAGAACAGAAGTATAGAAAACTAATCCTATACTTCTTCATGTGCAGTTCTGGTTCAGTTTAGGGAATATAGTGATGCAAATCATTAGCAGTACATCTTTTCTAATAATCTTCATTATGAAGCAAAATCTAATACACACACACCCCAATCTGGAGAATATTTGAATCGGAGTCTAAATTTAAGGACATAGATCCCTCCACTGATGCAGTAACATAACTGCACAGAAACAGTTTCTGTGGGATAAATAAAACTCTGTTAAACTCCTGCCTGATAGTGAAGTTCATGCACTGGGAAGCTGGGTAGACTCTATCTTGCCAATATTAAAACCAGAAAAATATGATTTACCTCTGTGTACTCCCCCACAATGCCCTCTTATCCCTAGAAATTAAGGAGTCAAGGAAAAAGGGATGAAAGGGATGTTTCTTTGCCATTCTTCCTTGTTTCACAGGCTCTGAAAAATCTAATAATTTAACCAGATTTGTCTCTAACTGGAATTACTAGACTTCCTTCCATATATAGAGAGGTTATATTTGTTTCTTTAATATAGTTCCTCTGAGGATCTGCCAACTTCCTAACCTCCTTTCCATTACACTTCTTTTTCTCCATCTTAATTCTGAATGTGTGTATTTCACAAGTGAAAAAAAATTCTTAATTGACCTGAGGAAAGGTGATCGTTTAAATTAACCGAGTTCTCAGCTGTGCATATAAGAATATTTGTATATATGTATCAAAACGTGAGCATCAACCATCAAATATACGCAAGATATCATGTAGCTGATGTTATAGTGAATACATATTATGTTCCTGAGTCCATGAGAAACACTAGCAACAAAACCACACAGTACAAACACAGAAACTTAAATCATGCTCATTGAAAAGTTTGCCAAGGTTCATGAATCTTTTGAACCAACCTGGGCCTACTTTGAAATAAACACAAAACATGATTTTGTATTGAAACCAGGTGGGACTCAGAAGATTTTGTTATTTGGGGTTCATTTGGACTTGAAACTTGAAGCTGGAATCAAAGGATGGAACCCAAAAGTTACCCAGCTGAAGAAAATCTTTCTGATATGACCAATCACAGATTTTTCTCTTTTTCTAAGTGAAGCAATCAAGACATGTTTGCTGTTAGACTGTGAATCATATGGTATGATTGCACACATGTTTTTGGAGACTGCTCTGATGGAAGGCACAGTAGAGGAACATAAGTAGTCGACTTGTCTTGTCTCTGAAAAGACTCCAGCTGTATCAGCAAAGGACATATACCTTCCTGCTATCTGCTGGATATAATCATCACAGACAAGAGTCTGAAACTCCAAAATTCTGTATTGCCTTCAGCAGAGAAATATAACCTGTCACTTTTGATAGAGAAACAGGAGTAAGGGTTTTTGTTGTCTCTGTGAGTTACTGAGCACCTAGATTGTCTTAAAAGTAGGAGTTACTGGTAGTCAAAAATCTGTTACAGTATGACTGTGGGCTTGCACTGAATTATAGAAGGTACATAAACAAGGAGCTGGTTTTGTCCAGTTGAAGGCTTTTAAATTTGTAGTCCAGAAGTCATGACTGCTAGAAATGAGATCCCTTTGGTCTCACTTTCTCAGCCTACAAAACAGGTTGCATGATGTAAAGAAGATTTTGTAAGGCATTTTAAGGTCCTTACAAAAAAATCATTGTATAAAAGATATCATATAGTATAAGATAGTAAAAAAACCTAAAATATCCAGTTCACAGCTGTTAAGCTAAATACTCACTTAGATATTCTTCTTTTTGGATAAAAGAAGGAAGAAGAAGTTACTGGCAAAAGATTTTTGTCCTCTGGATAGCTATGTGGAAACAGTGGGGGCTTTCTAAGAAGTGAACAATAAACAATCCACAATCAAGCATCTTCTGAAGAAGCTTCATTTCTGAAGGCAACCAGCAGATGAACAAGGAGCTGACTGAAGATATCGAGAGCTTGAAATTGTTTGCACCAGCTCTTACATTAAACAAGGAGAACTTATGTCTTCAAACAGTAACTGCGCATTTTGCAGCACAACAGAAGGCAAGGCCAAATTAAAGCCCACTATATTTTCAAGTACCATGAAACCCTAAAATGGAGGCTCTGGGGAACAGTTCAGTTCATTACCATGAAAGCAAACACATTAGAGAAAACTCTTGGATCTTTTTCCTACCACACACAGCTAAATACATATGAATGTGGGAAAGAATTTGATTGACTTCTTAAAAGGTTTAATTACATGATTCTAATATTTGCAAAAGTCCTGTATTAAGGCATCTCTGGCGATGGCAAAGACCCTGCCAGCCCAATTTTCCCATGTTTTTTCCCAGGCAGCTTGCCGATCTGCTTAGCTATCAAAAGTAAACCAAATCCATTATATTACTTTCATAAAACCAAAGTTGACCGAGGTGACCCATGTTCATATTCGCTTATCAATCTCTGCAGAGTTTGAAACAGGCTCAGATCAAAGGATGCCACTGCCTCCCAGTGTATTTATTCTTTCTTGGATATTTATTTCTGGATCCAAAGTTCTCAAAGAATCTATGTGTTCAGATCAGCAGCTCCAGTTCATGTCCACCTCTTTACGTAGTGATCTTACTTGCCTAAAAGGATGAAAACAAAGATTTTGCCAATGCAGAATGATCAAAGCTGATGGAAAACATTTGTTTTGAATATCATTTGTGAAGGGATTTTATCAGTCTCTATAATTAGTAGAGATAAGAATTTAAATAGACCTTGCGTATTTAACTGCAAGTAGCCAAATCAAAGTAATTAATAGAGATAACAGCAGTTAACTCACACTGGATGGGATCTGGCTTCATGTTGAGCTGACATGCTAAAGTCAGAGGACTGACTGCAGTTTTGCAGCTCTTAACATCTGATATGTTAAGTGGTTTTCAATCCGAAAAATTAATGTTAGTAATGCACAATTGCATTTTCTGTAAGGGAGGTCACCTGCAGGTAGTTTGGAGCTCCTTTATCACACAGTGACCTTCTGCATAACCTGGAATTGCTTGACAAGGAGGCAAGAGTGAAGATCCCACATAGCGGTGGTGCTGTGACAACCCTCCCAGTAGATCCAAGTACATTATCATCAAGCCTCATGTGTATAAACATCTGAAGTGAGTGCTCACAAGGTTTTGTATCTATTAGCATTAGCAGATGTCTGAGGAACCCAGGAAGTAAAAGCAGCAATTTTCACTTCCATTACTCTGCTGATCTGCCTCCAAAGCTGCTTTCTTATTGTTTCAAGTAGCTTCTGACCCCCTTCCCCACACTATTTCTTTCCACGGCCTTTTTCTCCCTCCTTCATTGTACCAAATGGGCAACAGCTATGTGGCTGAGCTCTGCCCGAAAGGCAAGATGTGGGAACAAGCAGCTGGCAGCAGAGGAAAGAAACTTTAAAGGAAAATAAAATGTAATCCTGTAAACTGATTACTATTTACTGAGCCCTCCTCTGAGTCCAGAAGACAAAGGCAAAGTGTCCATTTAGAAACCTCATTATTTTAAGCCAGTCTTTGTGAAGGCTTGATTAATTTTTTCCCATTTGGTGTTATCAATACTGTCAGTAACAGTTCCCAGCTGGTTTTCCCACCCTGCTTCCCAAAGTGGAGCGTTACTTTGAGGTTAGGGGAGTTGTCTTTTTTTGTTGCTGGTTTGGTGTTCTTTAATAACAATGATTTCCTGTGCTAGCAAGCAAGACCAACACAACAGGCACGAGACTTCACTCACACGTACTGTGTGGTAATGGGAAGAGGAAAGTTCAGGACAGTGACTGTTTTGCTGGACAGCAAAAGTACTGACAAACTGGACAAAGAACACAGAAAAATTTACAAAAAGGAAAAAAAAAGGCCTCTGATTCAAAGCAAATATTTTTATTTGAATTTTCAAATGAATGTACTTTACTGCATTCCATCCCTTCTGGGCTCACTTTCCATAAACATGCTAGTGAATGAACTTTAAAAACAGGAATACTTGCTAAAAACTAATTTTGGAGACTGAGTTTTCAACTGTTCTCCAAAAGCAAATTCCAAACCAAACTTTCATATGAATTTTACACTTAGCAACACAGTTTGGCCGTGCTTGGCCCACCTAAGACCAGCTACTGTTGACCCAGCTTCAGTGAGTGCCATCCCCAGCCTCCTCCTGATCCCTGCTCCCTGCTGCTGCTACTGCTAAAGGAATCTCTCCTGAGCTCCAAGCCCTGCCAGTTCAGTGCTGCCTCTCTTTGCCATCTAGCTCAGTGCTGTGATACGATTATAGCTGAAAGAATAACATGAAACTTACTACATCTTGGCCTTTTTTTTAAACTGAAATGTATCTAACCAAGCCAGTGGCTGAAGAAATTCCTAATTGATAATTTAACATAGCATGTCTGGCAGGACAATAACTTCTGGCAGAGGGGAAGGGACAAGCAGTTGGAAATAGCCTGGGGGTGGCAATATGCAGCACAGGTCAGCAGCACTTTGTTACTTTGATTGTATGTTTAGAAATATAAACTTGATGAGCTGCATAAGCCATTTCATTAGGGAGCACAGCTGAAACCATCTAAAAACTCTGTACAACTCTGCAAAATGATTTTTTTCTCTAATGGATTGTTTTCAAATGCATCTAAAATGTTGATTTTGCAAAGGAACACATGAAGAACATAAAATACGATGAGAGTAAACGTGAACATAAAAGCATCAGTGTCAGTGGATAAACTGCTATTAATCTGTTGTCTAAGTCTAAAGAAAAGTTGATGCAATTACCTCTCATTGGTTATTCTACCATCTATCTCCCCAAGAACATAAATGGACAGCTGGTGAAAATCTGCACACACTTTTACTGTCCCCAGAGAGTCAAGCAATGTATCTTGTTCCACTTCAGGTCCATATATAATAAGGTTAAAAAGGAATCTACAGTAAGGTAGACATCAAACAATACCAAAAAAGAGAAAGCAACACAAGAAGCTTGCACTGAAACCACAACTGTAAGAAAATTAAAGTAAAATCCCAGCTCTTCTTCTAACTCACTGTGTGGTCTTTGGGCAGGACACAAAGGGCCATATTTTGAACATCTTACTGGCACTAGTAACTAACTCCTAACAAAGCATTTCTACTTAATCTTGCAGTCCACAAAACTTGCTCTTGAACTACGGGAACAGCCTGAATGCAGGTCTGCTTATGTGAGGACAAGCTTTGCACCCTTCTCCTGGAGCTCTCTTTTCCTCCATCTATCCATAAAATGCAGGCAAAAGCTCCAGCCCCTGTGAGAATGGTGTTGCTGGGATTCACTCTAATTAGTTAATGTTTGCACAGCTCTTAGAAAATATAAAGTGCAAAATAAATGCTATGCAGCTGGAGCAGATGTAGTTTAAAGCTAATCTCCCAGCTTTGCATCTACAGACTTTAAAGCAGCTGCAGCATGTGTGTGAAAACAGAATAAAGGACTGTCAGGATCTCCCCTCTAGTAGGACCCAAACTTATATAAAAAAGCACAGCACATGCTATTTTAACTTGTATTTCTGTTTCCCTGCTGTGTTATCAAGAGAGTGGCCTGCCACAAGCCACAGACATTGCTCAACAAATCTTTGGTGTGCGCACCACATCACCCTTATTACATAGTCCAACTCCAGTACATTTCACATCCTCCAAATCTTTTCCATACATTTGGCACTGCCATACCTTAGTCCCCTAGATTTTGCTCCACCTTTCTTGTTTCCCTAATATGGTTAATGCTACCCAGCTGTTTGCAGTCAGCTTAAAGAACTATAACTAAATTAGTATTCCTGCTGAAGCATATTCCCTGAGTATATATTCCCTGTATTACTGATGTTCTCCATGCATTTCTTGACATTCAAGTATGGCTTCACTTTTATTTGCAGCGTTACATTTCAAAACATAGCAGTCATTTGAAAAAAAGAAATAAGGAGAGATAGGCCTGGAGAAAACTCTGGATGCTCATAGCGCCTGGATGCTGGAGAAGTTTACTGGCTGGGTTGGAAATGTGCAAGTAAACCTCACCACTAGTCAAATTCCTTGTCCTACATGCTATGGAGACTACCACTCACACTGAGACCTTCCCCAATGATAAATTAGGACAATAAGTTCAATGACAATTATTTAATATAACAATAAAATGTTTCAACTCCAGGGTTTAATACTGTCCTGCACAGCATGCACCCTAGCAGTGCATTCAGGCATCTTTAAATGAATCTCGTTTTTCACCTACCCTGCAAAATCTAGGGTGGGGAGACCCTCTGGAGTTAGTTACTTAGATATTACTGGTGTCCTGAGCTCCAGGACCACATGCAAGGAGAGCTCAGGGTGCAGCCCATTAGACACTCCCTGCAGTACCTGTTCTGAGGCTTTCTCCTCCATAGAGAATGACCCTCTGGGCCCTTAAGATCTCTTTTCACCTCTTATGCAAGGTCTAAGTTTGTCTAAGCTGGGATGTCAGGTTGGGCTGCTGGCTCACAACTTTCAGGATTGGGTTGTAAAGAAAATACATGTTTGGGTTTCTGGTATCAGAATGTGGAAGTGTCAGTTTGAACAAACTCCCAGTATTTGACATGGCCCTACCTGTATTTCTAAATCTGCAAAACATAAATCATGTTTTTTATTGTTCAAACTCCTTGCAGTCCTCCTGCTGCTGTAAATACCTGTCTTGTTTGAGCGTGGTTTACAGACTTTTGCTCAACAGCATTATTCACCCCTCCTGTGACTAATGTGAATTTCTTCCTGTTCCTTGTTCCCTACTGTACAAAACAAATCTTCTATTCCATGTTCAAACTCTGAACCTTGGAGAGCATGTTTTCCACCTCCCATTGTGCCTTGGGGGGCAGCAAGGTGAGTCAGCCCCCTGAACCCCTGTTGTTTCCCCTCTCTTAATGAAGCAGCAGGCAGGAGGGAATTAAGAATGCACTGACACAAAACAAACCAGCCTCCAACAAGCTCCTGCTGGCACACTGGCCTCCAATTCAGCAGGATATTTAAGTGGGGCTAACTAATGATTTCACTGATAGAGAGAGGAGTCTCTGTGTGCCAAGAGTTCACTGCGTGCTGAAATCATTTGTTCAGTCAAGTTTCAAAGGCGTCCTCTGTCATCTGCAGCATTAAGGATAGGATTATTAACTTAATGGAGTGGTTGGATTGAGCAAGGAAGTGGAAAAAAACTGGCTTCCACCTTGGCCAGAGGAGTAAAGCCTGGAGCAGCTTTACATGGTTTGTCGTTGCAGTTAGCCCTTGAGAAGCAGAATTGCATCCCTGCTGCTCCTCACCCTAAGAAATGTCAGTGGCAGTCCTGGCATCATCCTTCCTCTCTTTTTTGCCAGTAGGAAATCACTGACAGCAGAACACCTCTTGCTTATCCTTTGTTGATCCCAGCACAGCCTGCTCTTACAAGCTGTCCGTGGATATAATACAAGCTTCAGGAGCTCATAGCACTAAAATCACACATTTAGATTTCACATATTTAATTCCAAGTTTTGATCGAGGGTCTTTAAGTGGGGGAAGGACTGGATAATTATATAGTGGTGGGGAGGTTAATACTTATTTCATAGTGGGGATACAGTTGGAAAGCGATGGTACTGAAGGAGACCTAATGGACATTAAATTAGATATGAAATTTCCATCTGCTAAAATGGCAAACAGCCTCATCCAAATATGGGATGCATTTACAGACAATTCATGTCACAGGCCAAAAAAAAAAGAGGAAACTTTCTTTCATTAAATGGCAAAGTACCAACAATGGCATAATACCTAGAATGCTACAGTCAGCACTTGACAGTATTGTACTCGAAGTGTTTAGAGAAAATTAACAGAAATAAGAAAGGCTGAAAGAAGTCTATAAAAAGTGTTGTGACTCTGTGTATGCATGTGTGTGTTCAGGAAAAGAATGCAGACAATTCATACATCATCCCCAGAGCACAGCCCAGAAAGAGTCAAACACAAACAAGGCTGCTTTAAGCTTGTGTGAACTGGGCCAGCCAAAAGGGATGCATCTCCAATCCCAAAGTGAAATGAATCTGAAGGTAGGGATCTGCCTCCATGCAGCTGAGCAGGAGTAGAGCTAGATGAAAAATGAAGGCTTCTCAGCAGAAAATATTGAGAAAGTAGAGCTATTTTTTACAGTGTTTCCAAGTATTCCAGCCTCCTTGTATAGAAAAGGAATGCAGAGATTTGCTCTGAAGATAGCGTGCTGAATTTATTGACCTCAAACATTTGATGTGTGCAACTTTAATTACAAATTTCCAAAATAAATTTAAAAAAAGGTCAGGAAAAACATCTATTCTCTTTTCTCACTTTTAAACCTAACCCATATTTCAGTTACTTTCCATGTTTGCCCCTACCATAGTATCATGTCTCTGTACTTTTTTTCTTCTCCTTTTGTAAATTAATTCACAAGCACATAGTGCTCCCCTGTAGGAAGTCAAGAAAGTCCAACTCTGTCATAAATCCTGTCCTCATTTAACCTAAAGTTTAATGGGTGTAAGTATTTAAGTATAATCCAGTATTAGCATAATATGAGTGGCAATTAGTCTTGTGTTTGAAGGAAGGATTTATGCCCTGGCCTCTTTCCCTGTGGCAATCCCTCTGGCAAAGGATAGCGGCACAGGGCTATTTCCATTGCTGTGTATCCTAGTTTAGAACTATAACAGAAACCCAAGATAAATGTGTTTCTGCTATTATTTTACACTTAAATGGAGACTGTTAAGGCACATGCAAGCACAGTGCCAAAGGTGCTCTGAAGGCAAGGACATCTGACTTCAAACTATTTTTGTACCTAGCATTTCAATCCAAACCTGAAGGCTATGACGTACATTCTGATGAAACTTACACTTCACCTACTAATTATGAAAGCTATCACAGGATATGCTGCTTACTAATAGGAAATAATAAATAACCATATCAATGCAAAACTGTTTCCTGCACTGCTAATTGCACCAGAGAAACTCTTTCCACTTAAAGGAAATGATCTATTGAAACAGCATCAACATTTCTGGTCTAATTTATACAGTGATTAACTGAGTGGGGTCAGGAAATGAAGTCCCTGTCCCTTGGAGGGTAATGGGCTGTAGAAAGACTTCTGAGGTGGAGTTCTCACACTGTGGGTGACCAAACCTAATGAGCAGGATTTCCTCACAGACCTTGCAGAGGTCAGGAAGAACCTGCAGAAATGCTGAATGGATTCTGACATTAACATATGGACAGAGAGGAAAAGTGAGTTAGAGCAAGTTAACGAATGGGAATCACCATGGAATTAGCATACAACATATTAAATTCCATGAGAAGAATAAAGGCATTTTGAGGAGATAGTTTAAAAGAAGACTCTCTGGATCAAAATTAATTATAGATGCAAACACATAAGGCTGTTGATGCAGCAAAGAACAGAAATTGGCGAAAGTTTTTCTGCTCCAACAAAACTTCCAGAGGTTTGGAGTAGCTGAGCTGTCAAATTCCCGGGGGTTGTAGAGTATGGAAGGAAATGGCCAAGAAGATCTGCCAAAGAATGAATCCATCACTATTGCCCATTCCCCATACTCCCTGTTCTCACATCACAAGTCATTGGAGAATGGCTTGCTGTACGTTTTATTTCAGCCAGTTCCCATGTGAGTGGATAAAATGATCTGGTTTTCCAGTGATGTTTCCAGGTTTTTGAGGAGTTGTACTGAAATCAGGATATTGTCCTGCAGAGTTTGGGAAGGAGGCTGGAAGGAAGAGAATAAAGGGTAAGCTCATGCCAACCAAAAACTTGGGCCCCCAACTCATTATTTCCTATGTTCCTTCCTCAGTTCATCCAATCATCCCACTGTGTCTCCCTGGGACACGTGTTCCACATCCCATTCCTTCCAGATCTAAACTTTTTTTCACCCTTCTATTTCTTTCTACTCAGCCTTTTTTCCAGCAAATAGCCACCCTACACAGGCTGAGCAAATGCACTCACACTGAGTGTCCTCAGAAAGACTTCCAGAATTGGCTTCCAAACTCTGATCACCCTCCCAGCTCAGAATTGATGTTGAAAGACTTGCATAAATGCACAGCCTGTGTCTGTTCCCCTATTCTGTTCTTCATCCTGGTGTGAATTAGGGAAAGTTCTATTAACATCAGCTATGCAAACTCTGGTACAAAACTGCCACGGGTGAGTGGAGAATCAGGTCCATCCGTTTTCTTCTTTCCAAATGAAATGTTGTAATTTGTTTGCCTTCTTAAAATGAAACGGTCTTTCTAAGGTTGTTTTTTGCCTTTTTTTTTTTTTCACTGGGTATCACTTGGATCTTCCATTAATAATAACAATAGCTACAAGAACAAAACTAATTGAAGCACGCACTCAGGGCTCTTATTTTTGCTCTCAACATTCACTGTTAAAGAGAAATGTGAACAGCATGAAAATAACACAAAATATTGCTTCACAAAGATTGATTGAGTTGCTGCTCACAAGATACTGCACCATATGGAAAATGTAACTGAGTAGCTGACAATTTTGTTTAGTTTAAACAGGGTAGGTAAGATCTGATAATGCATGGGATCATTTTGGCACACAGTACAGCTCTCCCAGACCCATTGCATTATGCCTATCATCAAGTTAGTTCATCTAACAGCACAAAGTGGAACACCCTGACCCTTCTTATCCCTGTTAATCACTTTTAAGTAAATAATACCTCTTTGGAGAATAGTGATTCATATGCTGCAACCAAAGATACAGTCAAGCTGTGAACTGGTCTTCCTGCAATGATAGGAAAGTCAGGGAGCAAAGATGAGGAAGGATTTTGTCAGACTGTTATCATTACTTCACTTTTTAATTGCCTATAGAAGTTTTCTAAAGCAGCAGGACCCCATCGAAGAACACAAGCTTTTCTGCTTTGTTTCAAGACAGCTTCTAAACAGCTGTTCTGTTTCTCTCCCATCATCACCTATTGAATTTTAAGATAAAGGACCCTTAGGAATCATTTCCTCTGTGAGCAGCTAGGAAAGGTTATATATCTCTAAAATGTCCCATGCTATTTACTTTAAAAAATGTCACACCAATTCTTGGTTTCCTGAGGCATTGTTACAGCCCCCTGATTATGCAGGGCAAAAGCTACAGCAGCTTGCAGTTCAAACATTGCCATTTCTTAACTTATTTCTACTTTCTTTCCCCAGGACTCAAGCCTACTCAGTCATGATACGCTTCTACATCACTACAGCCTGCCATTGGTAGGATGAGGCTTCTGTTGAGCTGCTCCTGGTAGGATTTTGAAGGGCTATCAGTCTCTCTTGTGATTTTTAACTCTCTTCACTGGGATACAGAGCTGAGGTGTATCTCTAACACACCTCTTAAGCTGGTAGTCATGTTGATTCTTAATGCACCCAAAAGGGGTGTCATGTAGCACTAGCTACTTGCAAAGACTGGTTCTTTCTCAAAGCAGTTTATATGTGTTTCCCGGACCTTAAAAAATGCACACTCTTACCCTGCATCAGTAGAGGTGTCCACTCCACAGAGGACAAAACAATGCAGAATTGACAAGCTACCTCAGATTGAGCTGTTGTGCACTGTGTGGCCAGGTAGAGATACCTTGGGTCAGGACAACAGTGCTCACACACCACGGTTCCAGCGCTGGTGACCCATATGGCTATATGGCTAAGAATTTACCCATATGGTATTTTATAGTAATGCCTGTTCCTGTTGTGGATAAAAAGCCAAGATTTCAATCCACAAAATGTTTAAATCGGTTATCCAAACTGCTCAGAAACCAGTCAGTTTGCTCCCATAAAGATGGATGATGTGTGCAAGACAGGTACTTTGCAAAAGACAGGTCAGGAAGCTCCATTTTATATGATAGGCAGTTACATTAGAAGCTTAATTTCTCAATCCATTCAAAGGAAACACATCATGTTTCAGGAACAGTGACTATATGCTTTTGTCCTCTTACCTGTAAGATCCCATAAGTAAAGATGGTGCTGGAGCAGATCTGGCTGTGCATTTGATTTTGTTTTGATTTGCTTTCTCAGATTTCCTGAGGCTGGGGAAAAGACTGATGCAGTTTTTGACTTGCCTTCAGAAGAGCAGATTCAATGTATAGAGAAGTTTAACACATTTGGATGCTTTTATTCAGTTTTTGTCAAAGACTATGTCTAATCAGTCTGCATAGCAGACAACAAGAGGTCAAGTATCTATCTGCTGTAAATCAACAATACCACACTGATGCCCACAAAGTCAGTGGAGCTGTCCCAGCTATCTGGGCTTAGGCTTTGTGCTGAACCATCTAAAGTCTTTTGAAGTGTTTGCAGTTTACTTGAACACATCTTCAACACCTCAGTTAGAGAGCACTGATAATCTCTACAAGCAGACCTTGAATGCTTTATTTCCTGAGAAACTAAGTCAGGGAACAGTGTGCCTTTCGTAAGGTCTGGGAAACATATGTAAACTGGTTTGGCAAAGAACCAGTTCTTTGCAAGTAACTAATGCTGAATGAAAATCTCTCTAAGATGCATTTTTCTCCTATGGAGCTTTCCTGGAGAAGCCCGTGTTCCTTTTAGTTATCTTTTACTTGCCATGATAGAGCAGTCCTAAAAGTGTTTCTACTTGTTTTTCTACTTTTTAAATATTCAACTATTTAAAAGGTTTCATCTTCCCACTTATTTTATGTAATTTATTTTAATCATTCCTCAGGTCTACATGGAGTTTGAAATAGTTATGGTTCTATTTAATGTAGAATAGAGGAGGGCAACACCACAGAAGAGTTAAACCTCGCTTTTACTAAGCTGATGAAATTCTTTCACCATACTTTCACTATACTGAAAGATTTTGGTAGTCCTTAGAAACAGATGAATATTGTGACTTTATATCCCAACGTGGAACAAAAATGAAAGATCTAGAAGGACTCCACAATATGATTTTGTCTTGGCATCCTTCCAGCATCCAGAAGAAAATTAAGGAGCTTCACCTGTAGCACAATAGACCCCCATGTGACAATTTGTTCACAGCATAGTGGGAAACTGAATCTACTCCATGTACTACATGCCATGCAAGTTAAGGATTATAGTCCTGTAACTTCATGCAACCTGAACTTTCTGAACTACAGAATACTTTGTGTTTTGTTAATTCACTTTTATGTAAGCAAAATAGAAAGTACATACTCAGTGCTTTATTGCTTGACGCCCTCACCATGTTCAAATAAATTGTTTCAGTATCTTTGGAACAAATTTTCTTTGTGTGCTTGTATCTCCTCACATACAGTCCTCTTCCATTTTTTGGAATTGAATAAAATAATTTCAATCCTTTTATAGAGACATGCAACATTTCACTTCCAAAAACATGTCATAAATAGTTTAGTGTCAGAGTATGAGCTTAAAACATAACAAAAGAACATGTTTTTGAAGTTTTTGATCTTACTGCAACCTTTGAAACTTGCTGGGTGGTGAATTCATTAAAAAGATGCCAAAATGTAAGCTCAAGGTCTCAAATTTATTTAGTGCTATAGAAACCTTCCATTCCAGGGCGAAATTCATCACTAACTGAATGCGCATACCAAGCACAGCCCCAAACTATGGCATGCTAATGGTAATTTAATTTATAACAAATAGCTAACATTAAAACCCTGATTCAATGAAAACATATTCTTTTTTAGGTTCTACAGTTTTTTCCAAGCTTTGTTTATGGCAATCAGGTTATGCATTATGTAATTCACATCAGAATTTCCTCTGTACACAACTAGTAACATGTGATGCAAATTAAGGGTGAGCAAATCTATTCAGATAACATTCAGGATGAGCGTACTTAAACTTCAAATGAGGTGGTGCTCAGAATGTGCTTTCAGATTTTAAATGTTCATTCTTTCATTTTCAATTACTACTATGTTTCTTCATTTGAACAGTCCCGCGAGTACAAGTGAATAAGCAACACGTGCTTTCTTAGAAGACTCTTTCTACTTGTCTTTTTCATGACCAATACCATTGATTTTTCCAATGGTGCCAGTCCCAGTCCTCCACCTATTTCTTCTCTCACTTAGCACTTTCTTATCCATTACCTCTGGTTCCATTCACTCAGTCTGTAAACTTTGTTAATTTACACCATCTTGAGACCAATTTAGGAGTTACAAACATTCCTTTGCTTCCTTGCAAAATTCTGAACACTTATTCACCACTCTAAACCCAAATCCCAAACAATAACTTTCATTTATGCTGATTCCAACAAGGAAACAAAGACTTCCCCAAACTCTGAAATGTTTAAAAGGACAAATAGAGTGCTCACTAGGTAAAAGAAGACAAGAAAAAGAGAACCACAGAAGAGTGGAAAGAATGTAGGATAATGGTTTACTGTGAGGTATCCCTGCCCGTGGCAGTGGAGTTGGAATTAGATGACCTTCTGGTCCTTTCCAACCCTAACTACTCTATGATTCTATGATTCTATATGACTTGATCATTTAATTCTTAATTTTTTTTTTTCACAGCTCTTGGTTGAACCAAGAGTCAGCTGACTCCATGACAGGAATCTTTACAAACTTTGAGGAAACCTTTGAATATCTAGAGCCAAAACCTTCCCTCTGCATTGAGGGAACACTTCGCTCCAGAACCTGATCAGGAAATACTGGTCTAAGAATGTCTAATCCTGTCTGCCTGGGAAGAAATACAGCAGTAGAAGCTACTTCTCAGTAGCAAACCCAGACAAACACAGAGTCAGTGATCATTCAGCTTGAGGAATGATATGGGAATATTCATCATTCATGGGAAGAAAACATACAGCAAATACCACAGCTCAGGCTGCTAGTACCCCTTGTAACTTGAATGGGTGATGGGTATCTCCACTATCTCATTTCTCGTTAAACGTGCAGAGCAGCACATGCAGTAGTTTCTCCCTTTCCAGGAAGAATTCTTTTCATCCAATTCCAGCTCTGTTGATCAGTGTGCCCCAAAGGGACAACATAGAACTTGTGAACAGATGAAACAGGTTAACCTGCTTCAAAGTAGAGCACTTACAGTTAGTCAAGGTTGGTGAGGAGGCACATGGGGAACAACTACACTTACAGACAGGACAGAGCTTGAATGCGTTACCTGGGAAATATAAGTTTCTTTGTAGAAAATCAAAATCATCCTATTCCAACAGCCAGTATATCCACAGCTGTGGAGCAGCCGTGCATTCAGGTGCCCACAACCAATGAAATTGCATAGCAGCACCAAACCTCTGTGAAAAACTTCACAAGCCTGGAAAACCCCCCACAATTTAACACTTCTGCAATGTAGCAAGACATTTTTCATCATTACCTCAATGTCCTTGTAAAAACATAAAGCAATTTTTATTTGCTGTCAAAGGGTAAAGCTTTTTTTTCTAAACAGAAGGACTAAGATTAAGCCCAGGAACAATATAACATAACTGAGTAGGCAGGAACTGCCCTGTCATTCCAGAGGAAATTCTGCTCTTTTGAAATTAACAAGACTTCAAAACATTCATGAAATACAGATTGAAAAAGCATCTAAATTCAGTTACAACATCTTTTGTAGATAAAAAAAAAAGATATATTTTGGTTAAAAGTTGATCACATTTGACTTTTTGGGGTTTTAATACAAGAAACCATCAACATTTTCAGCAAGAGATGTCTTTGACATTACTGAAAGTCTTTGGAGTTTTGTGTTTTTCAAAGCAGACATTTGTACAATTTATGTCTTAACATATTTAGCTTTAAATGCAAATTACATTCCTCTTTGAATACTTACGTTTTTAAAAATTCTTTTAATGTTAACTTCCAAGAGCTGTACCTGTTGAACCTTGGTCAAACAGTTAATGCATTCAGCCCTGCTAGGCTTAGTTTCTGCATTGATGGACTACAACAAGGTACTTTGGCTTGTTTTATGTGCTGAGTAGTATATTAATGTTATTTTAAATTAAATGAATCAGCATTTCATTTTGGAACTTCCTTCACAATTATAAGTTGCATTTTTTAATCATTATCAATTATAGCATCATTCTCACTACAGTAGAAGAGGAGACACAATCCAGCATTATCTTGACTTCTGTAAATTTATAAGCATGTTATTAGGAGTTAAGGCACAAAACATTTGTGTTTTGTATTATAAATGTAAGTGCCCCTTCACATTCGTTACAACAGAATGTGACCCAGAATACTGTATTTTATTTCTAAGGTGAAGAAAAGTCATTACATTTCTAAATTATTTTTCCTACTTTTTAATCAGGTATTTAGACCTGATTTAAACCATTTTATTTCTGTGCAGGACCTAGTAACTTCCATTTAACGAAAGACTGTCATTCAAACCAGCACAGATAACCCGTCACTTCTCCTGACGTGATTTGAAAAGTTAACATCTTCACTGTTAAATTTGTGCATTGAGGGTAATTATATTATTCATCCTTATTCAGAAAACCAACTTACCTTTTTTGCGTAAGGTGTGTTTTCCTGTTGCCAGAAAATGCCAAATAAACTCAATTCATTACTGTGTTCGGTCCTTCTGTTTCAAAGATCCATTGATTTCTGTATGGCAGTTTGTGCAGGACTGATTTTTTATTGTTTGCTTTCAGGTGGCTGGTGTAAATGGGTTTTGTGCATTCTTTTGGGTTTTGGGGTGTAATACATGTAAAGAAATATTTAAGCAATTCATTAAAAGGAAACAAGATAAATGCTGCATCTTTGAAAAGGGGGAAGTCTGAATGATATTTCATAACTATTTGTTGAGAACAGTTGGTTTAAATTTCCAAATAACTTTCATTTCAGAGGGACAGTATCAAAACACATGCAAAAAATAAAATTCTAAATAAGGCACAATAAATTATTTCCCTGCTTAGGTATTGGATTTCAAAGGGAGAAGAGAGTATGCACGAGGATATTTGACTGGAATCTATTGTATCTTTGGGAATTGCTGTCAAATATTGATGAAAATAGAGAGACCATCAGAGATCAGATAAAAGAAAGAAATTATTACATTTGGAAGAACAATGTGAAATGTGTGGCCAACAGAGATTTCAAATATAAACTAATGGCAATCCACCGAAGAACAAAGCTGGAGGAAGTCCCACATACTCAATTGCATTTATAGTCAGTTAGCATATGTAAAAATTTTATGGTGTGTTTTTCCTCTTTTTGAACCTCACAAAGTACACCATTCAGTAGATCTGACTGTGACACATAGTGCATTGACCAGCGTAACAAGAGAGATGAAAAAATGATAATCACTGGTTTTAGTCATTTTGTCATAACTTGTGCTTATTGTAACACAAACACACTTATGGCCTTCTAGAATTGAAGTGAGTTATGAAATGCATTAGACTTACTGTTTTTACATGCTCGCAAATTGTAAGTGTTGTGTTATCCTTCAGATGCTGTTTTTGTGACTCTCATGGTACTTGGATACAGGGCAGAGAATTTCTTGGTTTGAAAATTAAATGATGATATGAAACTAAAAGCCATGGTAGAAAGGTTTGTTCAGATATTGCTTTCCTTGAAGTGACCCTTCCTTCCAGAAGTAAACAGTCTCTCTAAACCACAGATTTCCACTAAGATGACTGCATCAGCGAAGATTTTAAGAACAGGCAAATGAACTTTTCCCAGGCCTACATAAAGATTTATTTATGAAATGTTAAAGTAAGCATAAATAGGTACAAAATCATTAGTCATTCAATATGGAAGTAAGGAAATATAGAGTCCTTCCAATCAGACATGAGCAGTATTACCAGCTCCCTTACAAGCAAGGTAGTGTTTTCTGTAACAATATAGGGCTGCAGATTTTATGTGATATAAATGCATTTTATGCACAGATTTTTAGATATGTTCGGTTTTATTAAAAAGGACAATGAACTTTGTGTTTTGTGTTCAGGCGCTTGTTACATCACTAGTAAATCTAGAGTAACTCCATGGACTTCAGCATAGTTATTGTATACATATGTGTTGTAACTGAGATCACAGTGTGGTCTTATGTTCGTGTTGGAGAAAGATTACAGCCCACCCTTGATTTAAACAGCTCTTGGATCTAAAATTGCCTTTTGAAACACTGCATGTGGGCTCTGCAAAGCCAACTATGTTTTTTAGATTGCAGATGAGATGGGGCTCTTGGTTCTGTTGCTTTGGGCTTGAATCTGGAGTTTCATACTCCATCTTATCTTTACTGCAGTAAAAATGTAAAATGAGGATAAAGATATCTCATTACAGAAATCTTCACCATCTTGTTTCCATACCCTTTTGTGACCATGGGGATGTTTCATTCACATGTGCTTGCAAAGCCCTGCTAGAGCTGGGTAAATCCCCAAGGAAACAAGACAAAGTAAAGACGTGGCACCTAAGGGGAAATTCTTTGACTAGTGGTGACTGCTGCATTTGGATTAGAAAATGCATGAGAACATCATCTGAAAGATACAGCACCGATGATGTGATCTTCAGCACACTTTTATTATCAATGCAGAGATATAGCCCTAATGTGTAGAGTGCTTCTCTAGCCATGTTAATCCCTTTAGATGTGAAATACTGGATGTTCCGTGCATCACATAACATGTCTGATCCATACACATATCCCATCATTTTATCAACAGCATTTTTGCTAGATGAAAAAGAAACCTCCAAAGAAAGATTAAGTTCAGGTAACTCGTTAGCCAGCAATTCCTGCAAAGCTCAAAGCAAGGTACATTTTCTCACTTTTTCCTAAAACACCCACCAGCAACTAGCAATCTTCTGATTCTCATAATCTTGCCCATTTTTAAGAAAAATAAGCACACAAGATGAAAGAAATCTTTCTACTATCCCCCCCTCCTCATAGTTATATACTTCCAACAGAAGTAATCACAGAGCAGATGCTTTCAGAGGTGACTGCTGCCTTGGTTATCCTTTCTGAAGAGTGCTATTAAGGAGAGATGGTCTTTGAAACAGATTGGACTGTTTTGTTTTGATATCACACCTAGAAAAAAAACAAAGAAATGGCATAGATTTGTAAAGAAGTTACTTGTTTGTTTCTTAATCAAAATGAAATTACATTAAGGCGTATCAAAATCTATGTATCATATAGCTGGTAATGATGATCTGTCAGAAAGCCCTTAAACCATAATAAACCATCAAATGATATTTGCTTTTTCTTTGGCAGGTCCCCTCTGTTTATAGCCAGTGCTGCCCATTTGCAAGTCAATGTTTTCCTGTCTTGCGTATCAGCATCTTAAAGAAATTGTTTAGTCTCCAAAACCAAAATCATGAGGTTGCCATTCTCTAAGTAGGATCCAGTTAAGGATAACGGTACCGGAGTTAGATGTAATTGGGCAAATTGTTGATTGCTAACATACTGCAACCACACAAGTACAGTCTTGGGGGGTTACTTTGATGAACAAAGCTGAACATTTGACAAACAAAAGCTGAACATTTGGGGGAAAAGAGAGGAGTCATAAATGCAGCCCACAGCAATTGCAGAAAAGTGGAGTTGTACTGGAAGTGCACTTGATGGCTTCAGTGTGTATTTTTCTTATTATTAAGAGTACCATTTGTTCTGGAGAGCTGTTTGCTGCACCTGAGGACGTAACAGGAACTTGGATTTTAGAGAAAACATCACTTCTGATAGCTCTATGTGTTGACTCTTGAACTGAAAAATGGTACAACGATTCCCAGCAGCAGAATGAAACAAACCTATGTTAAGAGACAGTGCCATGATCCAAATGGAAAATGGTAATATCTCAACCTGTAACTTTCTCCATGGGCTACTGAAAGTAACTTAGAGGAGAGAGGATGAACATGGAAAAAAGAATAGGCCCTGTGAAGTTACTACACAGGGAACTTTAGCTAGCCTTGGAGTTACTCTGTAAATCACTGTTTTAATAAAGCTTATTCTGTTTACCAAGTTTGGACTCCTCTCAGGTTTCAGCCTCACATGAAGTATCTCAAATTCAACATTTAAATTCAATTAAAGCTATGACACAAATATACTACACCAATGCCAACAGGTTTTACTGAAGGTGTAGAGTTCCCTGTTTTAAGACTGATATTTTCTTGGTTTACACTGTGTTTATAAAGTTATTTTGTTATATTTTAGAATTTAATTTAGTATTTAATTTATGTGACACTAGGCAGAAAAAAATCAAAATCTGCTATTGAAGCTTATAAAATACCTAGATTTCACTGGAGAGGCTGGTGATGTGATCATTTACTGATTTCACTTGGGCTGCATGCATGTAACTAAAAGCAGAATTTGACAATCTGTCCCTTGCAGTGAGAATGTGCAGACAGACCAAATGCCATAAATGCTCCCAGCTGGAACTGAGACCTAGTTTTCTCACAGGGACAACACATAGATTGGGAAGTTTGTCCTTAGTTCAGAGCTGGGTGGCCTAATTCCTTCTGGTTTAGGTTTCAGACCAAAATGAATGCGTACATCTGGGTTGTAAGTGCTGAGAAATTTTGGCTTATATTCGAAAAGATTACAAGCCCACTGTTAGTGGTATAGGAGGAGCTGACAGCCTTGTGTGCTCCAACTGAGTGATTGCCGGGCCTTCCCTAAAAAAAAAAAGGCTTTCAGCAGGCAGCCTTTGCAGCAAAGAAGAGATGAGTATATCACTACAGTCCTGAGATGTACTGGGAATGGGCAAAGTTGATGGCCATCTGCAATGTGAAACTTTGCTGAGTTTGTGTAATACTGCAAAGCTGATTTTCCTTACAGCTATACTGCTGGCCAGTGAGCTCCCTTTGCCCATCCAATACTATGGGTGATCTTCCATACACCCCTTGGAGGAAACATCAGCAATGCAGTTTTAGCCAAGGGTGGAGGGACTGGATGGTGTGGCAAAGAAGGGTAGCAAGAAAAAAGATTCCAAGCATTGCTAGTTGCTGTTTGGTGAATATTGGTTTGGAATAAGTTCAGGTTTATGCACATTTGGAGAACCTGTGATTTATCTCCAAGTACTATGGATGGTTGAGGTCTTATTCTGTCAAAACAAGGAATTCTGAATCTCTTTTAAATGGCAGAAAACCTTAGAAAAGGCTTTCTGCTGCTACAGAGGGAGGCATTAGATCTGCTCCTGATACCCAGCAGGAAAATAGAGCCTGGGTATTTGTTATACTTTCTTCCTCAGCCACCTCTAACTAGGAGGGCTTTATTCTACCTTCAATATCACGGATCACAGAGAGTATGTCTCTTCATATTAGATCTGAAAATTTGAGCATTTCAGGGTCTAGAAAGCCATCTTGTCCCTGAAGAACATTATATCCAGTAATAAGCCAGTCAAAGATAGGGATGAAGTAGCAGCTGCAGGCTGCGCAACTCATGGTTCAGATACAGTAGTTTCTGCTGGTTCTTGTTTTGAGCTCAGATTTTGCCTGAAGAGGATGGAGCTTTTTGCATAGCAGCGGTAGAGACTGCACTATTCCTGTTTTGAAGACATTAGGCAAGAATAATATGTGGTCTCTCACAACTCTTCAGTATGATTGCACATTACCCCCTGTTGAGTCAGATTGCACAGTTTGGCCGCTGTCTCTGAATTGCAGAGATTACCAACAAAAGCACAACTTGTAGAGGTTGCTTGATAAGATGTTGTTTATACACTAGGAGCAGTTTCTTGGAATCTTTAAGTTAAATTAACTCTTCCACCAACAGCTAAGCTCTAGTGCTAGTCAGTCATCAACTCTGACAGCAGTAAATCCAGCACAAATAGAAAATGCCATTAACTTTAAGTAATTTACATAATAATTGCATTACCCAAATGAGTATTTCTTCCAAAGGGAGGTCACAAATGCATTTCTGACTCTTTATTGTTCACAGTAAATTGCTCAGTCTGCACGCAATAATATTGGAAGAGATTTGCAAAGCATTATTAAAAAGATACTAGTGTCAAAAGACTGTTCCATAAAAACACATGCACTAAAACCTTCAGCATTAATTGAATCATGCTTGTGTTTTGGCAATGCTGGAAACCTGGCTCAGTCATAGCTCTTGTGATTCATTAGTGCTAATTAATGCTTTTTCCAGGCTAGTAACAAACTAAAGAGAGACTGTTTGTCTCTACTGATCATTCCACAGTTACAGTAATGGTTTGATTTATGTATCAGCCACTTAATGCCATGTTTCATTCATTTCTAAACAAGTTTCAAAAGGGCTGGGGGTGCTTATGTGAAAGTTAAGACAAGCAAACAGGAATGTTTCCTATGAGTATTGCTAAGCAGCAATACTGTGTTTCCTGGGGCTTCCCATCCAAAATACTCTGCCTCTTCTTCCCCAAGTCAGAAACAATGCCAGCATCATCCCATCAGGACTTTCGTCCTCTCATCCTCATCCCTGGAAGGCTCATGAGTGCCACCAACCTCACCTGTTTATCCACTGCCAATTCCACCAAGCCCTTCACAATTTCACATGGGCAGTTCAACCTGAGGGCACAACCCTATCTCCAAACCTACGCTGCCGGCCTGAACTTCTGTATTATTCTTGCTCTCAGCTCTACTGGGTAGAGTTTGCATCCAATATTTTGCTCTCTGTACAGGCACAAAACCATGTGTGCCAGCAGTAGCATAAAAAGTGTAAATGTTGCAAAAATACGTTACCGTTTCCTCTCACTCTGCTGCCCAGTTTGGAAATTTGGCTGGAGGCATTTGCTGCAGTTTGGAATTTTCTTTTAATATCATTTTTCTGTAACTGTTTTCTTTTACATTTTTGAAACGTTTTTAGTGCTCAGGGAGTGTCTTAGAAGGGGAGCCTGGAAACAGGAGGACTTTACTTATCCATAGATCAAGAATAGGGTGGGCAGTGCCCTTTGCTGCTAATGAGCTTCAGTCCTTGGATGAAGCAACCTCGGTGGCTGAGAAAATATGTCAAGCTTTATGCACATTCAGTTCTTGGCCACTTTTGGCTAAGCAGTGACAATTCAAGTGTTGTGTATCTCTTTCCATTAAGTACAAGGCTGACATCACCAATGTGTTTCCCATATGACAGCAAAGAGTTTCCAGATGGAAACAACTTTCCAAAAGCTGTTGACTGGCCATGAACTATTGTAGTGACACAGAGGTCTCTGCACATCTGAGTCAGAAAAAAATAACAATTATACAGATAGCAATAACAATTTATGATAATAATAACCCCATTAAAATACCTGGCTCAGCATGTATGTGAGGGGGGAAGAAGAAAAGTCACATTAGTTTTATAGAGTCTGAGCACAATCAGCTGTAGGATGAAATAGATTCCCTTTGACAGAAACAGAATGCCAGTTCCTAATACATTAGATGAATATGTGGACTATTAATTAAGTATTATTCTTCCAAAACCCAAATTAATATATATTGCATCTATAAGGTATTTGAATTAGATAAAGATTAAAATACAACTAGGAGAGCAAATAGGAGGAATAAGAGCTCTCTGTGCAGTTACAGGGCTGCAGCCTCACTGGGGTCACAGAGATGTGGCAGAATAGCTCAAATAACTGGAATGGTGAAATGGACCCATACAGGTTTTTCAGGAATGGAGAGGAGATGTCACCTTGTATGTGACAGATAAGCAGGAAAGCATGGAGCTTTCTCTTGGGAGGGATGACAAGCCAGCTGAGGGTTTATGGGTAAGGATTAGAGGACGGATCAATGTGGGCAATGCTGTGGTGAATGTCAGCTAAAGATTGCCTGACCAGGAAGAAGCAGATGTGGCCTTCTTCACACAACTGGAAGAAGCTTCATGTTTGCAGGCCCTGGTCCTCATGGGCACTTCAAGCACTCTGATATCTGTTGGAGGGACAGCACAGTGGTGCACAAGCAATCCAGGAGGTATTTGGAGTGCACTGATGACAACCACCCAACACAGGTGATGAAGGAGCAGAGAAGGGGAAGAGCTCGGTTGAACAGCAGACTTACAAACTGGACAAATGTGTCAGGGATGTGAAGGGCAGCGGCAGGCTTCATAAAGGGCATGAAGGAAGATCTGGGGAGGTACAGGCTGATCAGCTTACACCTGGAGAAAAACAACCCTGCAGGTGTTTTCCAACATCAGCCAACCGTTGGTTTTGTGATTCTCTCTTATCTGACTAGTCAGAATAAAAAATACCTCCTCATTACACCATTACAAGGAACAAAAATCTTCCAGTGATCACTATTTTAGGAGAACTTGTATTTTAATAACTTTGAGCATTGCCATGCAGATATTTTTTTTACTAGTGGACCCATCTTAAAACAAGACAGTAGACTGTTTTTCATTGAGTGCACTGTAATCTTACAGTTTTACCAGATATTATTAGCTACTCATTAGAGAAAATATTTGCATTAGATTTAGGACGATTTTATAAATCTATCCAGCTGAGCTGTTTCTTGAATTAATGATGAATTGGAGGGCCCTCTATTTGGGAAAGGGTCACATTTTGGAAGCAACCTAAATCAACATTCCAAAGACTGAGATCATGAAAGAGTTCCTCACACTTTCTCAACAGTATTGCTGCTAAACCTGCAGAGCATGAAAAATGCAGTTTCCAGTAAATAAGCGTTTGCCTCAGTAGCATTCCTTCTTTGATTTCAGCTGGCTGTATTTTTTCTGATTTTTCAATCACCCTCAGTTTATAAGCTGTCATTCCATACAAATCAATGCATTTGCACTGTTACAAAACTGGTTTGAAAGCAGAGCCTGATGTAGAACTCCCCTAAATTGTGATTTCCTGCGCAGCATTAACTAGCTGCTGCACCTTGCTGTAAAAGCTTTCAGTTGGGTATATGGGGCATTGGTACATTGAACTATAACCAAGTTCTGAAGATACATATGCATATTCAGACATGCGGTCACTGAAGTTATTCCACATTTATACAACTGAAACTTAGATCAAAACCATTAACTTCTAACAGTAACTTTTACATGTTTGCTCAAGGCTTTCAAGGAGCTTTGAAAAATGGCCAGTTGTAACACAGCTACTAGGAACTATGGTTCTATGATATTGCTCTTTCAAGCTTAAGCTAAATGCAGCAGAAAGTGCAGACCACTTTGCTTTGAGAGTTGTTGAACATGTTTACATGTCACTAGCACCATGATAGTGTTCAGAGGGGATGTACAAGAAGTGTAACTTGCATATTAGGACATTGCAGGGTTAAGAAGAGGGAATGTACTCACTGTACTAACCTTAGGAAACTGATAGCTCAGTATGCAATTTTCATGCCAGCTTCAAGGTTGGTCTAAAAACTCGAAGTTTGCAGCAGTGTTTTTTTGCAAAATAGCATGCAGAACTAGACACCTGAGCTAAAGATTATTGTTCACATTCATAAATCTAAAGCTGATTTTCACAACAAAAAAAATATTACTGGCATATATTTAGACTGTGCATGACCTTGCTGAATCAACTTGGCATTCTCAAGAACAACAAATTAAAACCACAGGATAGGTTTTCGTTTTCAGGTGGTACAGATGCATCTCACAGCATAGGAAGAGAATAATTGCAGTGGGTATGTGGGAACTCATCTCCCATGAGCTTTAGGTGACATTTGCATAAGGCTTTACACATCACTGAAATCCTTCAGGTAAGTCCTGAATGGAGCATTCTGCACAGACGTGAGTCTCATTATGAATCCATGGCAGAACAGACTGTCTAATTAGGAAATAGAATGTCCTCACACAAGCAGAATCTCCTGAGGGGGTATATACAGTACAGTTAATTTTCCGAGCTTTTCTGCAATTGCTACAACATGAACCCCTAAGAGAAACTTTTGCAATAAAGGTTTTCATGTGGTCTTCCCACCATGTACAGTGTGGAGATTCATGGAAAAATCTAGTGCCCAGCTCTGTGTGCCTCTCATTCTTCTGCACTTTTGTTTGGATACTAATAGGCAACAAAGTCCTATTACTGGTCTCTGAGATGGAAGCATCTGAGTTTGGACATGGGAAAATAAAATGCTTTTGGTCAGGAAGCAGAATTAGAGTTGCTGTTGTTTTCCTGCACTTTCCACTAGTATTGCATACAGATATGGAACGTATGTGGCTGTTCCCAACCCCACAGCCTGTCTGGCCATATGTCTATTTACCAGGGAGATCCTGAGTTACATGGAAGGGTTACTGTGGACTTTTTGAAATATGACTGAGAATGCCCCACTTACGTTGCTAGTAGGATCCCGTTGTTCTAGCTCTGCTGCAGAGGCCAGAGCTATGCAAACCATGGACTTTGCTGCCTGGAATGGTGTCCACAACATGCTCCATCCTTCTTCCATCCAGAAATGTACATAGCACTAACGAGAAGGGTGAAAACAGCAGGGTAAATGCACATAGCCACCTCCCTGAATCTGTCTCTTCTTAACCGGATTAGAAATTGGCAACATCAGTCTTTCGTGTCTGTATGTCTTGAAAGACTATAACAATATAGACACAAATGTTGGAGGAAGCTGAAGAAGGGAAAGAGGAACATTACCTGCTGAAAGAATAATTGACTCTTTTCACATGCAGAAAACATTATTTCACAATCTTGAATGTAATCAAAACACTTTTCTCTGTAATACATCATCATAACACAAGTGTATCTGCAAACAAGCACTTTTCCCTCTCTAATTGCATCATCTGTTGGCTACCTAATGCTGCCTGCAAAGTAAATGGCCCATTTTCTTTTCCCTTTGCATCCAGACTGATGTTTTTATTAACCAAAGTTCACACTTGATTAATGCTCCCCTGCCATCATTACTACAAAACTGACATTTAGCCCAACCGTGAACAAGACGTTGGCTGCAGTTCCCTTATCATTAGAGTGCATTTCGTTAATATCTCATGTCAATGCGGTGTATATGACTAGACAACTAGGACAGAAGCAGAATTTTCATGTTTCACTTCAACACATTGTATTCTGGGAGTTGACATTTTGGCACAGCACCACACAGGCTGCAGATCAGCAAAAGTATCATTGGCTTTGAGAGAATCTTGTGTGTAAGTTGTTAATTGGAAGTTCTTGCTCTGTGGTTGGTTGGACTGAATGAAATGTAAATGTATGGTCCTGACACTTTGATTGGGACAAAGGGAGCAAGAAAGCAGGTTTTTAAGGTTTTGCTAGACAGAGACTTGAATATATTGATGATATTACAGATATTCAGTCCAGCAGGTTCAGGACAAAAAAGAATCCCATACAGAATTTATTAATATTTATGTAATATTAAATCCCATTAAGAATCCCAAATAAGAATTTATTAAGTTAATAATTTACTTTTTTTTACAAAATAAAAGCTGAAACAGAGCTGTCAGTTTATTTTCTTTTATTTCTTTGTTTTGTTTTCTTGTTTATCACAGGAACGGGATCACAGGTTGGGGCTAAGTAATGTGGTTTTGTGTTATTCCAAACACAATCAGACTGGATGTGTGAGAACACTTGGACCTCCCAGGGCTCAGTTTTGTAGTAGGCTGATTCTTGCTCAGTCATTCTGCCAGGTTTTCTTCAGGGCTTTGTGCTTCCTTCAAAATAATTATGTCTGATTCATACTGCAGGCTGTAAGACAGGAACTGGCCTCTTATTTCCAGTGTGGCTGTACCAGTGTGTATTTGACCCATGAGTCAAATATACCCAAAGTGCAACCATTACCACAGAGATGAGACTTACACCCCCCAGCACCAGGACTGGCCCAGATGAAAAAGGTGTGGAAGGAGTAATGTTGATGCTGTGTCAAGCTCCCCTTGGCATGCTTTTAAAGCCTCAGTATCCCTGGAGATGTAGGCTTTGTGGACCTGTGAAGTCTAACCCAAACCCTAATATAAGCTGCCACCATAGAGATGAAGCCTACATCACCCAGTACCATGGCTAGGGCATTTGGGAAAGTTGTGCAAGAAGCAATGTTGGTGCTGTACCAAGCTCCACTTGGCATGTCTTTTGCAGTCCAAGTGTCCATGGAGCTGTACACTTTGTGTGTATCTGAACCCTAGCCCTAACTGCAACCTTAATTTAACTGCCACCATAGAGATGAGGTCTACATCCTCATAGATGGCCCAGCTGTAAAAGATGCGGTGAGAATGTTAGTGCTGTGCCAAGCTCCCATTGGTATGCCTTGTACAACCACAGTGTTCCTGGAGGTGAAGGCTTTGTGGATCTCTGAATGCAAACCCTAAGCATAACTCTAATATAATCTGCCACCATAGACATGAGGCATACATCCCCAGCAGCATCCCTGGGCCATCTGGGAAAGTTGTGGAAGAAGAAATGCTGGTGCTGTGCCAAGATCCCCTTGGAATTAATTTTAAAACCCAATTGCCCGTGGAGCTGCAGGCTTTCTGATCTCTGAACCCTAAACCTAAACCTAACACTAATTCACCTGCTACCATGGAGATGAGGCCTACATTCTCCAGCACCATGGGTGGCCAAGTTGAAAAAAGTGTGGAAGGAGTAATGTTGGTGGTGAGCCAAGCTCCCCTTGGCATGTCTTTTACAGCCCCAGTGTCCCTGGAGCTGTGGGCTTTGTGGATCTCTCACTGCTAACACTAAACTTATATTAAGCTACCACCATGGAGATAAGAGGTACATCACAGAATTATAGAATAGTTAGGGTTGGAAAGGATCTTAAGATCATCTAGTTCTAACCCCCCTGCCAGGGGCAGGGACACCTCCCACTAAACAATGCCACCCAAGGCTATGTCCAACCCAGCCTTGAACACCACCAGCGATGGAGCATTCACAACTTCCCTGGGAAACCCATTC
>JASSUY010015813.1:0-32343 GCA_032466535.1 Forpus xanthops | reverse complement strand
AAAGTGGGGGGGGAAAAGAAGGTTGGGAGGAGTGAGTGGGCAGGCAGATTGATTTACGCCTCAAACCACGACAAATGCTCAACCTTAACTTTTGGCCTTTTGCAGTAGAAAAATACGTTTAATCAAGGATATTATAATGCACAAATAATGTTCATAAAGCATTCTGAGGACTCTTAGTCAGTAGAAGTTGCAGAATAGCAAAGCAATGGCTTTAATTTATTATAGGAAGGCCATTCTTACTGTACTTTCCCAAAAAGTATATATGAATACATTGCCTTCTGCAGTTGCAGTGTATTAACGCAGTATTCTCTTGTTCTTTCTGTGTGTTTGTTTTTTCTAAGCATCTTGTTTCCTATTCTTACATATCGTGGAAATATTAATAAATACTATGTGTAAGGTGGCTGCTGCCTCTCACCTTGCATTGAAGCTGAAGGATGGTCCTGATGGTTTTTTTTTACCATTTGATGGAAATTTTCACTGGTGGTATATTTCACAGGTTCATGAAGACATATTAATGTATAGTGTTGTATTATTTAGCACTCTGACTCTTGATACATTTTTAGGCAGTGCGTGTCGCACACATACAAATACTGTATACACTTAGATTTTTGACGTATGCTGAACTCAATACACAAGGTATTTCACATGTCTTGAGTCCATTAAATACCCAGATACTTTGCAGTGGGAATCCTTGGATGGGCTGTTCAAGCTATTTGCAGTAACATCTTAGGCTCTTTGCATACCGCAGTTGAACTCCACCTAGTAACACCAAGAATCTGCTGGGGTATGATTAGCTGTGAGGTTACAAAGACCTCTTGCTGCAAACTGCCAGATGCCTTCCGATTGCATACAGAATCTTGCTGAGCTTAATCAGTGAGGACTTCTACAACGTCCCTTAAGGACAGTCTAGAGGAAGGTTCCATGCAATTAGAAGCAATACAGTGGATGCATATACTTACTATGCAGATGACAGCTGTCATGGAAAACAGAGTAAATATTTGAAATGGGTAAAAAGGAACTTGGTTCATATTTATTTATATATTTATTGTTTTTCTAAGAGCTGAATCAGTTTCAAATAATTGGCAAGCTCTACTTTAGGGGAAACTAGAGAGAGGAGCAGGAGAAGCAATGACCAGGAGCATTTAAACACACTGTATATCTTCATTAAGCACACTATATAAATCAGCTACTGCAATGCCTTTCCCGGGTTGTATTAATCTCATTGACAGCACAATGGCCTCAGTATGAATCTAAATGCCAGTTGTGTTTCTCTTGCTTTTGCTTCGAGCTGTGTGAAAGACAGGAATTCTGTCTGGGGAAGAATTGAGTTATCAGCAGATGTCTTCATGCCAGGTGGGATCAACTCAGTAATTGAGAAATTCTCTGACTGAAAAGCAAGGGAGAGAAGTTTCAGGTTAGTGAGTGCAAATCTTTGATTGAGAGCTGACAGCAATAGTAATTCAGATAACTTTTATCTTTCGTTTGGTTATATTATATAAGTAAATCAACTAAAGAGATTTATTTTCAGATTTCTTTAAAGACAAGAGATTCAGAGCAGCCCTGAGGAGGAGGACTTCGGGGGGGTTGGTCGATGAGAAACTTAACATGAGCTGGCAGTGTGTGCTCACAGCCCAGAAAGCCAACCGTACCCTGGGCTGCATCAAAAGGAACGTGACCAGCAGAATGGAGGTGATCATGACGCGATTTAGTGGGAGGTGTCCCTGCACATGGCAGGGGATTGGAACTAGGTGATCTTAAGGTCCTTTCCAACCCTAACTATTCTGTGATCTTTTCTATGATCTATAAAGCAAGTGTATAGTAAAATAGAACAGGAATATTTAATTCCAGAACAGTCTAAAGCAGTTTCTTGATCCTTACTATTACTAATAGTTTTCCCTTAGTTTTTCCTCTAATTAAAACTGATAACCACATAATTAAATGTTTCAACCTAAGCAGTTAGTAAATCTTCCTTTAAAGGTGATTCAAATGAAGATCTGCACTTTTTTGAGTTCCTAAGTTTCAGAGCTCTGTAAGTTTTCTAAGTTTCTTGAAGAGAAATGGACATCACAAAATTACTCCTTATCAGATGGTAGAAATTAAAACTAACTTCCCTGCCTAAACAAAGTGGCTCTTCTTCCCCTCATATCTTTTGCTCTGTGTGTGGGTACTTCCTTAGTAAATAGATGGCAGCCTGATGCTGCTTGTTTCATCTGGCTAAACACTACTCTGTGTCAAAAAGTAAAATGTTTTTTCAAGGACTGGCCAGTTTTGCACAAGTTTGAGAGCAGACCATGTAAAGTATGTATGAATTTTGAGGTATTAGTTTTAATCAGTGATTACTAAAGCTATTCAAGTACATGTATGTGTGAGTGGCTCAGAAGGAGTAGTTATGTCACAGTGCTTCTACTTCTATAATGCTGATTTAAGAAAACAAATCTCATTCCTCTGTAGAGTTTCAGAGCACGTCTTGGGAAAAAAGTTGTTTGTGCATGGCTTTCAGAAAAAGCACATGGCTGTACATTGCCTGTGCTGGTGTTAAAGAGTTTTATGCTACCTACTCAATGTCTTTATTTACTCACTTTTAGAAGTTTGAAAAGTTACGAGTAGTGACAAGAAGTGGTTTAATTACTTCTTAGAATACTTATAAAATCAGACTTCCAACTGTTCTTGAGCCAAATACAAAGCCCTTTAACATGAATTGCACAAAATGATTTGATGTCCTGTGCTTTTAGGCTACATTGTTCTCTTAATTTCCATATAAGACTAAACAAATGTAATTAAAAATACTGAAGTAGCTGGTGTAAACAGACATTCATTTTAGCTTCTGTTTGATCAAACTTTCCACTGAGAAGGATGTGCTTGCCTTTAGATAAGATCCACAGCATAAGAGCAGAATGCTCTATTCTGAATGTCAGCTTTGAACCGTGTGAACTTCAGCTTAAAAACAGTCATAGTTCTAACACAGTAATTAGTATTAAATTATCCGTGTTAAAATATATGCATCCCATGAGTTAGAAGATCTAACAGGAAATGCTTTTATTCTCCATGGTATTTTTCAGTTTTTATGGTGTATAGACCAATAGATCAGCCTCCTTGGAACCAAGTATGAGAGGGAAGGCATGAAGTGTTGTCTCACGGATTGTTTAATTGATGCTCTCATTTTATTTCTGTTTCACAGCATGGGGTGTTCTTGTTTGAAAATGTGTATGTATTGATCTCTGTATATGGGGAGTGTATATAGATATAGGTTTATATATATAGATGTGAGTATATAAAAGTTAATACCATCAGTGGGTAGGAATTGTCTGCCTGGTTATTCCCACTGTCTTGAATACTTCTGCCCTCATTGTGTTCTCCTGGTATAGCACAAGGAAAAAATGCTGTCACGAATGAATGTGTTGGGTTTTTCTTGTCTACAGTTTTCATCATAACACAGTCTACATGGAATCATTTGTTTTGTGCACAGGTTGTGTTGTAAGGGTATGGTTATATAATAGCAGTGCTGGTTTGTTACTGATTGATGTGTTTGAAGAATGGAAGAATGGTGGGTGCCACGTTGACTGATTCAGATCCTTGGAAGAACTCTGGAATGCAGGCAGAGCTGCTATGAACTGCAAACCATGAAAGCATTTCCACAAGTACTTAAGAACTGCCCTTTCTCTTTTAAGTGCTCCATGCCTGTATTATGTGAGCACCTTCCAGGTTTCAATGCAGGACCTTCATTCTGACTTTTCTTCAGAAGTTTGCCCTTTGAAATGTTTTTTTTTGTTGTTTTTTTGTTTGTTTGTTTATTTGTTTTTATGGGAGGTTTTTCCTTAAAATATGTGTTTATTTCAATTACCTTGGCTCATGTAAATGTCTGTAACTCATGGTATGTATAACCGACTCTTGTGACACAGGAGTGGATGAATCTTGGTTTTTGTTAGGTCCTGCAAATGGCGAGCTTCGTTAGCCCGAAGGTTTGGTGGTACTCCTCTGTAGTTGGTGGGCAGCTGCCAAGGAGAGCCTGGTTCTCCTCGGAGAAAGCAGGCAGCCCTCTGCTCCCTGGGCAGCAGAGCAGGCAGGAAGGCTTCTTACCAAGTGCAGCTCTTTTGGAGGCTGGTGCATAAAAGCCCCGATACGTTGCTTTGGACTAAAAAAATCTGAGGATAATTAAGTTCTGAACAACAGTGATGTGATAAATTACGTAGAATAATGTCAGGAGGTGGGGAAGTCTGTATTGTGTAAAGAGACAGACATTACTGAAGCACACACGTTATGTGTCTGCATTCGTGTGTGTGTGTGTGTGTAAAAGTCCGTACTAGTCCAACATACGTGGCAACTATGAGCATCAAGAAGAAATCCTGGGTTTTTTTCATCTTAGTTTGCTGGTTCACAAACAGATGTTCTTCACTGAAGGACGCACACAGTGCTGTCAAGAGCTTCTGACTACTAATGTTACCCATGTCTTGCTTAGATTCACCAGCAAGATACTGGACTAGCTGGTGGTACTTCATACGGTGTGAAAGATAAATAGAACTGACTGCTGCCTCCATATGTTTGGGATTTGACTTCAAGAAATTTCTCAAGTGCAAATAGAATTCCTGTAGGACAGAGAAGCAACGTAAAGAGAAAATGTAAATTTATAAAATCGAATACTTTGTCCTGTGAAATATTTTCTATGAATAAGTGAGTTATTTTTTAAACAGATGGTAGCATTCAGATGACTTTTGCCAAAGGCTGATAGCATATGCGTGTTGTATGACCTCTAGCTGAAATTGATTCATTAGTACCATTATCTGTTCATATCCAGGACTATTCTATGACTGGAAGAGATGTAGGAGGTTGGCAGAGTATGTTCTTCCATGTGATTCTTACCTTGGTCACAGGAGGGAGATTTAAGTTAGTTTATTAACTGACAAGTCCAATTGCATCAGAACACTTTTTAAAGAACTGATCTGTTGTGGAAATATTCTTATTGATTGTATGTGATGTATTTCCCATAATATTTGCTTTTCCACAATGTTTTGTATACTACTAGCATTGCATAAAATACCACATACATGAACGCCCAGTTGCTGCAGGAAAACTGGAGTTAACTAAGCATGTTGAAAGTGAAAAATGGAAAACAATCATACTGATATTTCAACTCATACTGTAATTGTACTGAATCATTTATGAAACCAAAGACTGCTGAGTAAATTGATCATTTCACTAGAAAAGAAAAACAGTTCAGACTACATCAAACATTGGCACTAACTTTCATATATGCTAATTTTATTCTCTGATCTTTCACTGTTATATAAAGCAAATGTTTTTCTCACCTTTATTCCTTTTGTTTTCTTCTAGAGGGCTGTGACTGTAGTTTAAGAGTAAAGCTGAAGGGGAATGGACCCTTTAAACCTTTGTTTAGTATTTGATCTCCTAACACCTAGCAACACTTTTCAATCACCCACTGATTGTAATGCTTCTGAAAGTTTCAGTGTAACCCAAGAATCAATATTAACAGATGTTGTTTGCTTAAGTCTGAAAGTGTTCCAGAAAAATGCTCGTCAAATGCATCCCATCTATGCTTTCATAAAGTTTCACATTCACAGAGTCAATATCAGCAGATGTTCACTACTTTTATTTTATTTTTTCCCAAGGCATTGCAGAAGTGCTTCTTCCAGCATAATTCTGAAAGAAAATTGAACCCACCGAGAGTATGACAGCTTTCAGTATTGCCAAAGAATTTGTGGCTTGTCAGCTCCTTGAGAAATACATTGTCTTCAGCTAATACCAGTAGAGACCAATAATTAAACAGAAAAAGGTCGTTTTAATTAGTGCATGATGAATGATTGTCTAAATCAATCCACAGTGTAGTCCATACATGTTAAATTCTGTATTAGGGGTAGGTTAGCATTTCTTTTGCTAGTGAGAATGGTAATGCAGAAAGGAAAAATCGCAGAGCTAGTTAGGAGTAAGATCAGGAAAACCTCACTTCAGTGTGTGTTGCTTTGCAGCAGTGGGTTTGGGCGTTTTACACTTCAAGTTTTGTTGCAGAGGGATGATGTGAAATCTGTAATTTCTTCATAGACAGCATAAGGCCTCTGTTTTACCGTGTCAGAAGATTCCTGCCTGCATAAACCAAGGCAATAATAATTTAAATAAAGGAAACAACCCGCATGACGCCCTTCTTGGGCAGTCTGAAGGAAAGAGTTCCTCACTGATTTCTCCATCTTTTCATGCATAAACAGATGTAGTGGTTGAAACTTTTGAGCTGGCCCATGTAGTGAAGTACAGTCTAGTGAGGTTTGGGATCTGCTGGCTCGGCTTGCTTTTCTGGTTAAAATAAAGTGTGTGCTCTCAAATCAGTTCTGTAAATCTGTACGGGCTTCTCTGTACGTGTGTAATAATTTCTGATAATTTTTACTACTGTTAGGTAGCTTCCTAGAAGCAACAAAACACACCTACTGCAAGTTCTGGACAAGCGAGCGGCGCTAAGTGCAAAATAGATTTGATATGGGTAAATAATCTTTAGATGTGCCTTATTCTCAGTACTGTATTCAAATGGCAATGCCTTTTCATAAGGAGTAGGAAAATAATAATATACTATAAATGGCAGTAAGATGAAACCTGCAGACAGATCTTTAATATGATTACGCGTCTCTTGTCCGTAACTATTCTAGAAATGGCATGATTTCGGTAGCCATAGAAGTAAGAGGAATTATGCGTGCCACATCTCAAAGCTGATTACAAGTTCTAGTATATTATAGTTATAAAAATGTGGAGTTTTGTGTTGGGTATTTTTTTTTTTTTTTTTTTTTTTTTTTTGGGGGTGGTTTTTTTTTTTTTTTGGGTGTTTTTTTTTGTGAATTTAAACCATTGATATGTTTGCACCACAGAGCTGGGATTATCCTATGTGAGCTCTGAGCTACAAGAAAACTGTGCAACTCTGTTAGCACAGCAGCAAGTCTACACAAATAAAGCTGCCTCTCAGCAAGGTTTATTAATGTGGGCATCACATCATGCTACTGCAGCTCTATGGATTTTTTTCAGGCTCAGAAGGCAGGCAGTGTGCTTCCATCTGCCTGCAATACATAGCATTAGCATATGCCAGGCTCCTTGGCCCTGACTTGTATTTATTTTGACAAAATTGTGGCGGTTATGAGCCCTGTTTATTATGTTCAGATTTAGCATGCATCTTGTTTTTTGGGAAGAAATGTAATATCTGTACAGTTTTACACTAGTAACTTTCTTCATATCTTTTTATATATTTCTATCTGTGGCAGCTCCAGTGTAAATGCTGGTTCTAGTATATGATGCATTTTATTTTCATTGATTATTGTAGAATAGAATAAAAACAGAAAAAATATAAAAACCTTTCACAGTTCCTTGGTATGCCTCAACTTTAGCAGTGAGATATTGATCATGGAGTTCCACTGTTGCTAGGGCACTAATCAGGGATCTTAATTTTTTTTCCTCATAAATATAGTTCCTTTTCATGATGAACAGTACAATTTTTTTAGTATGAGCTCCATATTAAGTGTTTACTTCAGAAATAGTAAGAACAGGAAAGTAGGATGTGGAGAAGCATAACGCAATTGCTCCTGTTTGGGTACAATTTGGTTTTCTATTAAAACAAAAATACTGCAAAGAAGATGAAATACCTAATCTTGGTTGTCACCACAAATCAGTGCCCTTCATCAGATGCCTTAGCATCCCCATGCTGTGACTCTTCTGACTGTTCTTAGCTCCATGCCAGCATAGCCTGAGTAAAACCATATGGGCAATTCCTGCCTGTAAAATAGGCTCTTTAAAACAAAAGGGAGCTGCAAAAGCTTGTGCTTTTGTTCTTAGTGTAATTGCCACTGATGGGGAGAATAATGAGGTATAACTTCATCCTTTCACTCGATATGAAGAAAGGTTTTTCCATCCATGGAAGGACAGCTTCAGACCCTTTTTCCATCATAACTGTAATGTTAGTGAAAGAAATGAATTTGCAGTCTTGAATAGTTCAGTGGACTTTCACTGGTGTGTCTGTGGCCAAGTGGAGAAATTTTCATTATATCCTCACTGAAATATTAAAATAGGGATTTTTTTTAATCACAGAAATATGTAAAAGAAAATGATTTTACAGGATAGCACCTTTGAGCAATCAGTCCATATTAAATATTTAGGAAACAAGAAATGTTCCTTATTTATTATTAAACTAAGTGTCATAACACAAGGCAAATTTTAACAGGCTGGAAACGTGTGACAGTCACAATGCCGTCCTGTTTGTAGCCATGAACGTAAAACCGATCTTCACTGGTTTCAACTGATGGAAGACTGCACTGCAAGGAATTACAAGAAAGGAGGTAGAATGTTATTGAAAAGACTCTATAAAGCATGTGCCTATCTGTTCCAAAGGAGGAACATTAGGATTACCTATGCAGGCTGAGATTTTTTGAACTGTTTTTATTTTTCTAAGCATAGAAAAATATTTATTATTCTACTGAATACTGACATAAATTGATTCATTGTCTAGAAATTCAAGCACTTACTACAGTTCTTCTACCAGTCACCTCTGTTACCTCTGCCTGTTTTTCACCCAGTCAAATCTTGCAATGCTGGCCCATTTCTAGGATAAATAGGTATCATTTATATTGCCAGCTGCTGTGGACTACTGTATTTGCCATTAAGAGAGTCTCAGGAATAGCTGAATAAAGAGATGTTTGAATTGAGAAAAGAAAGTTTAAAATTAGCCAAAAAGATGAATACTGTTGGATCTACACTGATTCCTCTCCAGATTCATCAAGGACCCAGCTGCTGGAGTGTGTGACATGAGAGATAAAGTCAAGGAATGTTTACTTGATAGGATGAAATACAGCAAGAATTTACAGATTACATTAACTGAAATAATGTTGCATGAATGCCTTTTTATTTTTTAAGGGATTGTGAAATAATCCTGAAGAAATGGAATAAATATTCACAAATACGCCTTCTCTGTGACAAGAATCGTCAAGATAATGCTGTGTACTGAAAAAAGGTGCTGCAGAGGAAATGACTACTGAAGGCCAATTTTGTTTACAGAATTGGTATCTTTGGGCTTTAAATCCACATAAGTTATAGCACATAAACCACAGATTTATTCTTTCAAATAATTTCTAGAAATACCATTTTACCTGTTTTCCCAGTCAGCTGAAATAATCAGCTAGGATAGCAGCTATCAGAGTGGTTTAAATCTGTGACACTTTATATTTGCCTTTGAACTATTGTACCTAACAGGCAGTTTCTACTAGATGAAGACGTTATGTGGAGGAGGGTGGATGCTTTATGACAAGTCTACTTTTAGTTTTAAAAAAAATTATGTTTTAGAGAACAAGGTCCATGAGATTTTGTAATACAGCTATAGAGCCTCTCAAATTGATGGCTTTCTGCCTGGTAGTGTTGTTGGCAACAAACCCTCTGGCTTCAGAGAATAATTTTCAGCCACAGAAGAGAGTTCATAAAGAGTTTTGTGACTCTTACACTTGTCCTCCTTTCAGTGGTGAGCTACGAAGTCACAGGCTCTAATAGAGGAATTCTACTTCCCATTTGGATCTAGCAGTACACTGAAGTTAATTAACACTGAAACTGCGTATGAATGAGAAGTTTGATCTAAGGAGCCTGCCCTTGAAATGGAAGAGATTGAAATAAATATGTGGTTAGGATTACAACGTCTGAGTTGGATTATGCAAAAATCATTGTGACTGTTTAGATGAAATTTTTAGTTCTCAAACTTGAATAGTGTAGAAATGAAGTACACAGTGGTAGTGTGGGAGTCCAGGGCTTACACATGTAACTTCTGCAGAAATCTCTATTGTGTCCAATTTCTACTGACCATCATTTGAAATATGAAAAACATTTGTCTACAATGATGGACCTTTTGATGTTGCTACATTAGGAAGTCATGTAGAATTCCTACTAATCATGAGAACATGCAAATGGAAAGTGGTGTAGGGCCTGAAATTAAATAGGTATAACCTACATATTGTATAGCTTTGGTGTATCCTACAAGAGGTGGATCCTGCGTTGTGAAGCAGGATGATCTTGTCAAGAAGGGCTAATGGGCCTCACATTTATAAGAGTTGAGAAGCAAACAAAGGTTCTTTCGGGCTCTGGATGTGAGAATAAGCATGTCTTTGACAAGTATAGGAGAGAATAATGAGATTAGTGAAAGCCTGAGGAATTTGTGCTGCTGCTTTTATTAATAATCAACTGTATGACATATTTGAGAAGTCATATCATTGAAAAGTTATGAAACAAGTGAAAATGAACTGCTATGTCATTTCTTTTTTACTTTGTTATTGCTGACTAGCTCAAATCACAGGCCAGCTGCTGGCCAAAGCAGAAAGTCCTTTTTTCAAAGAAATTACCCAATATGCAAATGCTAGGAAACTGTTGATCCAGAATATATAATGGCTTTTATAGATATTAATTTGAAACGTAAGACTCTTCCTTCTGCACTTTTAGTATTTTATGGTTTATTTACTCAGGCAGAGATGTTGTGTTTATTCAAGTTGTTCCCAGAGAAAGAGGAAATGGAAGTTTAAAACACTTGTGTGAAGTCAGCACCTCCTCTCTGACTCTCTTCATTATGTTTTTGCTTTTTTTAGAGAATTCTTAATCGTCTACACTGAAGATGCTTTTCAGATATCCCCTTATGTACCTAACAGAATTTAGTGCTCTTTTCCTGTCTTTTCTCCCCCAGGACACCCTTCATTCTTGAGGTTTGTACATGTGTTCAGTTAGGGTGGTATTTTCAGGATGATGCTACAGCTGTGTTGCTCACAGTTGCTCTGAACCACAGTTTGCTGAGGTTGTCAGCTTCAAATAATTCATTTAAACTATGTATTCATCTCTGCTACAGGTCTCAAAATGAGATGTATAGAGATTTTTACTTTTTTTGGATGTCTAATAAGAAAGATATAAATATGCACATAGCAGAGAATGACCACATATTCTAAGTGGGATTCATTACAGACTCTCGTCCCAAAAGACTTCACTTGAACTAGCATCTTCTTTGCTCTCAGCTGCTGCAGCTGAAACTGTATGGATGGGGTATGTAAATTCAAGGCAAGCTTCTTGTTTAGCATTTCTGCCTTGCCAAATGAATCATAGATAGGAAATCATTCAGCTTGCCAGAATTTATCATACTGCGTCTCCAAAAGTGAAAACAGGTTTTTCATACAGCAAAGCAAATGCTGTGTTTTGCCAGAGATAATATTCTGAAAGTTGGTACAAGGTATCTTTGTAGCACAGATATATTTTTTCCCAAACTGATTGCGTACTTCAAAGTACCAAGCTTTTTGAGATCCTCTTAAAGCTAATTAATCTACTTTGCAAACTGTGTACCTTCCTTTCAAGTAGAACCCACAATCCCTCTACCTTGGGGAACAATTTTCTTGTTTTCCTAGTGTTTTCCCAGTCTTAATTATTGTACCTCTAAATAGGAGATTTGTTATTACACAACGTGATTAATTAGTTATGTAATTTCTTTATCAGGTGAGAAATCACCAAAGGGTTGATGGTAAGCTTATGAAATCAACAAGGATCGTATAAAGCAAAATCCAGTTTCTTCTCAATTAGAAATCCATTTGACTTATTTGAGAGATTAATAAACAAATTGGATTTGTTTCTAATAAAAAATTAATTTTTTGAATATTGAATCTAAATATTCATGGCTGAATCATAATATGTAACCTGGCCTCTTCTACATTCATTAACTTGCCATTTAAACTTGCCTTCTAAACTACTAAACTTGTCATTTAATCACATGTAAATTCTTTGTTTGAATTAGGCATTGTGTTCTTCCCCCTTTAACCTCAAATTCCTGAAATGCAAGTAATCTTTATTACTTTTTCTACTTCTTGGACATCTGTGTACTCTGGGTAGAGGTCTGTGACATGGAAGATAGTATATTCACTTTAAAACTACAAGTATGAGAGTGTTATCTAGTAGATAAAGTATTATGTTCATTCAGGAAATTAGTTCTTTAAATACAGGAAATCAGCTGTTTGTCCTCATAAGCAGCTGTTAAACACTCTTAGCAATGCGCCCTGTGTTACAAAAAGTATGTAGGCAACTGACAGCACAAGCATTTTGTGTTACCTCTTAAAAAACGTGTGCATGACAAGTTTAATCTTGCCACCAACATAAATAGCAGTGTCAAGCAAAGATCCTCTTGACTTAATCAAACATCCTCCTTTCCCCCTGAGCTCCTGCCTACAGCCTGATTGCCTCTAGTTCTGTGTACTTCAACTTCCACTGATGACTTCTGTGTGACACTGACGACTTTGTGTCATGGAAGTGTGGAAGTAGGGTCAGAGTGTGCCTGTTCTCATTTACAGAATCAACAATCCATTTCAAACATTGTATTTGGATCCAGAGAGATATTTAAAGTAAAAGGATATTTGCCCATTTTGCCAAAGTCTGTAGAAAATAGAAACCCCTTTGTGTAGATGTGGTGCTTAAGTGTGATGGAACTTATTTCCATCATGTTTCAGCACAGTTGAACCTTTCTTCATTCTGTGCTGTATCTTCTCCAGGGAGAGCTGATTGTTACAGCAAGACTAATTTTCTGATTTGTGAAGAGTCTGGAAAGCACAGATGAATGCTACGGTAGTAACTGATCATCTTCTGCCTGCAAGAGAATGTGTCTCACACAGAAAACTTGTTCTGAGTTTGGTCTTATTAATGCAAGTTCCAGGGTGTGAGGAAAGCATCTGAAATTGTAGGCTTTTCAATCAAAGAAAACTTTCAACATATTCAAACACTATCTGGAGAGCCATATGGATGACTGTCTGGCAATCTGCCGTTGATCAAGCATCTGATTTATCAGTTTCTGTGTCTTCTTTTGAAGGCCTTGTAGGAAGGACCCACTGATTTTCCTTTTCAATCCTTAGCGATCAAGTAGGCTTTAAAACAAGAAAAGACATGATTTCATTATTTTGGATTCATAAGCTCACAGTTAGTGAACAGCTTCTCCCAGACTTTAGCTTTAAAGAATGGCAAAGACTTTAATCATGATATAGAAATCATAGCATGTGAGGAGAAAAAAAAATGAACTGGTGGGATTTAATCCTGGATTTTAGTCCTAATTAATCTCACTGATACCATACAACAGAAAAGCAGTCATTTGTTTCCATCATTTTCTCTAGGGGTATATGGAATTACTGACATTCTTCTATTTAAATTTATTTTCGGAGTAAAAATGAAGACAGGAGCTGGTCAAAATTGTTTAAAAGTTTGTCAACTTTTAAAACATACTCTAGATGAAAAGGATTTTTGCTATAGAGAGAATCCCATATTTGATGCTTTCAAGTAAACTTAATTTTAAAAGGGTTAAAAGGATTAAAAAAGGAAAGGAAAACCTTTGTCACTGATGTGGGTGCTTGTATACCGTTTTACATGCCAGTTAGCAGGCTGTGATGTTAATAATCTCTTTAATTTCTGTTTGTGCTGTATGACATATTTCACCTAATGAGTTTCAAATACAGATGAGCAGTGGAACCAGACCCAGTTAAAAGCTGAAATGGGATGATTTTAAGTTCTTCACTAGCTGGAGCTCCAGAAATACTCAAGACTGAATTATTTCTCAGTTGTTAGTACCTTAGTTAAAAGACAAGTCAATAACTCTAGTAGCAGGCTGTCTCACACAAACATGAAAGGCCCAGTAGAAAAAGCATCAACCTTCCACACTGAAAACATACTGCATAGCATTCACACTTCAGCTGCTGATAGGATGCTTTAGTGACAGCTACACAGTCAGCAGTATGCATAACCTTGGGGAAAAAGCTTATGTGAAGTTTCCATCCCTCCACGAGTCATACTTTCTGAAGATGCACATCTAGGTACATATGCCCACATGTTCTCTGGATTTCATCTCTCCTGTATGCAGTAGCAATAATGAGCCATGCAGGAGAACAGGCAGGGACAGGTACTGCATATCCAAAGTGGCCATAATGGAGAATGAGATGTTAGTGCAAGGCAGCACATATTTTCATGTTGTTTTCTAAAGGGACCCCTGTATTCTTACCCAAGGGGGTCTTGTGCTCTTCAGTCTAAGTAGATATGTCAGTCAGAAGGAATGGTGGTGGAAGCCCAGGTGTGATCTGAACTAGCCAGCATTTGACTAGTTGCTCCTAAGATGACTACAGGTATCCTGTCTGAGTGCATGTGTTCTTCATTACTAATTTCTAAATTCTTGTTCAAGTAGAGAAAATTTCCATGTCTTTGTATGTTTCTTCCTTCAAGGATTCAGGCTTTTCCACCCGGACCTGACAGTGGGTTGCATAGAATCATAGAATAGTTAGTGTTGGGAAGGACCTTAAGATCATGCAGTTCCAACCCCCTGCCATGGGCAGAGACACCTCCCACTAAACCATGTCACCCAAGGCTATGTCCAATCCGACCTTGAACGCTGCCAGCAATGGAACATTCACAACTTCCCTGGGCAACTCATTGCAGTGCCTCACCACCCTTACAGTAAAGAAGTTCTTCCTCAGATCCAATATTCTTGCGTTACTTTCCTCTGTTGTGTAGGGAGTTGTTTGAATTTGATCCTGCATTTCACTTGGACTGTATTTCACTGGAGATAATAGAAAGCCTGTGCCTCTGAATGCTGTTGCTGTTTTAGGTGGCTGTTTGATAAATGGCAACATGTACAAGTGTTTCAGGATTTTGTGTCATTTTGGTTTAGTAAAGGTCTAATACAAAACCTATGGAGGCAATGGAAAAGCTTTTGTCATAGGATTGGGCCCTAAAAAATTGCCAATATCTTTTGAAAAGCTGTGTTGTACTTTATAAATGATAAGATCAGTCACAGTTTCTAATTGAGTGCAGTAACATATCAGTTAAAACCAGGTAACTTGATATTTCCTATTATTATAAAATCAGAATTTTCCTTTTGAAACTTCATCAGGAAATGCAGACTAAACTGAAATTGTCTATATGTGAAGTAATTGCATTTTCTTTGTAGTCTTAATGCTCTGAAGCTTTGGATCCTTTCTCCTTCACTTTCAGCAAATGAATAATACCTGGAGGGACAGAAATTCTGGTTGTTTTTTTCTCCCCAAAGGTAATCTGTTCTGCTGACTGTGGCTGTCTCTCTAAACTGTTTTGTCAATTGCTCAAGTGCGAATGCTGTGTAATGTTTTATATCTGGAAGGTTGAAGCTTTCTTCTCCTACTGGAAGTTTCATATTTTGATTAGACAACCTTAGTTTCTATCTCCTTTTGCCCTCTAGAAATTCCTAAAAAATGATCTTGTCATACAAACAGTTTGGCAACTACAACTTTATAGCTGCTTATGTAAACTTACTTTACTCAATAAAACAGTAGAACTATCCACCAGTTTGAATTATCTTCCACATCAGTAATGGCAGGCTATGAGTTCTTTGTCGTTGTAGTAAATACTATACTTACAGAAGTATTTTAAAATATTATCTCCTCTAAAGGTTTTGTTCTTTTAAATACATTAACCTGTTTATTTATGTTACTTGTGCACTGTTATACTGTTGAAACCTCTTCCTGGTGGGCAGCAGTCTAAGTCTAAAGAAAGTTGTCTGTAATTTAGTGCTGCTGGATTGCAGTTGCGCAACAGCTGATCTGAGAAATCTGGTTATTCTGATTTAATACCAGAATAGAGGACTCTTGGTTTATATGAGGACACAGTTATTTTTGTGCAAAGCAGAGTAACCACTATGTGATTAAATGTGATACTGGATTTAGCAGTTATCCGGCTAGCAGGAACTATGCTACTAGTTCTCGTCACTTATGTAGTGAGTAATTTCAGTGATGATTTAGACATACTTAAATGCTTTATGTCCATATAATCTCAAAAGCTGCCAAAACGATGATTTCTGTTTTCTGGCTATGTTTATAGTTGCTCAGAAGAGACTAGACAAGTTCATGCCAAGGAAGTCCTGAAAGGGTTATTTAGAGATGATGTAGAGCCCAGCAGGCTGCTGAGCTGAAAAGGGTTGGAGGATGAGAGTGCACGAAGGGACAAGACTGTGTATGCATGCCCTGGCTGTATACTCATCACAAGGCATTCCTTTGTGGCTGTTATGGAGACAAAAGGAGAATGAGCTCAGTGAACCTTTGCTCTGACTCAGTAATCCTGTGCTTTTGTTTATCTGTGCAATAATGGGAAATAGAAGGAAGATGGGAAGGGTTATGGTAGTTAATTGAATTCAGTTGTACGGACTTGTTTGGCTCTTTAATTTTGAGCGACTTCAGGGGCTTACCTGTGGATGGTAATTAAGGAGGAGATCTCAAAAGTGTCTGTGCCCCAGAGTGCTCAGTACCTGCTCATATAGACTAGCAAAAGAGCAATGTCCCTGTATCGGGAGTCAAGCCACCCTTGCCCAGGGTGCTTCTGTGCTGCTGACTGGTAGATATGCTACTAGGGGTGAGGCTGTGTCGCAGCCCAGGTGGTTTTTGGCCACCAGCGATGTTCATGGTCGTTATTGCAAAGGGGCAGTTTTGTGCATGAACTGGAGACTGTGAAAGAACTTTGTGCCTGATAGAGGGCTCCATTATGTGTGTTTTGTACCCAGTTTGAACAGATGTTTATATCTTTTCTAGCTGGTTTTTACACAGGATTATATGGCAATTAGTTGCAGAGGTAAATTAATGTAAGATGGAATTAATAAACTTTATTTTTTACTATTTGAATCATTTCTGTTTACTGTCAACTTTGCCTTGCAATCAGAGAAAAGAAACACAAGTACCCAAGTAGCCTTTTTTATATCTTATATTTTTCCATGATGCTGTGATTTGTTCCATGCTATATGTATTCTGTGTATAGCATCCTTTCTGCTTTCCATGGGTTTGGATAGGGTATTACCTGTACTTTTTCAAATGCTAATTACATTAACAGAATTAAATGTGAGGCAGAAGAAAGATGCTCTCCAGGAAACAACAGCCAAATGTCTCCTTTTACTGATTGAGAGCAGAAAGCCATAATTCCTGAAACACAAATAGCTTTTTACTTTGCTTTTCAGAAGAAAAGAGATATCAATTTTAGAGAAGAGGACTATTACTTCCATACTTAGTACAGAAATAATAACACATTTTTTAAGGAGTGTACTCTTTGTAAAGAATGAAAATTAGAACTCTGAAGAGATTAAACCCACTCTTAGCTTCTGCCGTGTTAAAGGAATGGAATGTAAATTGATTTTATTAATCAAAATATAATGTTGCATTCTTTCCAAATACCTGCTATGTAAATAATCTATTTCTCATTTAAAAAGCAGATTTTTTTACCTTAACAGTGCTTGTGAGAGATGTATTTGGTTTCAATATTTTTGTATTCAGAATGCACTCATGCTATAAAAAATATCTGGGGGGGGGGTGGGTGGGGGAAAGGAACCCATCTGGCTGCTTAGACTACTAGGTCAGTATATATTTTAACGTAAAATGAGCAATATATTGGGTCCTAAGTGTGATTGGAGTTTGCAGACAAGGAGAGCTATTCATCCCAGAAATATTAATCCCAAATATACCTTACTCAGTCAAGATCATCTGAACTCAGCGGTTCCTGAAGCTAGTTCTTGAAAATCTTCCTTTGCCTATTCCAAATATCAGCAAATCCATCAAAGGTCTTACCTGTGCTCTGGCTGCCACAATCCCGTAGCTCTGTAGTCACAAGATTACCGTGAGAGCTTTGGCTGGTATAGCTACACAAATGAAATGTGTATTTTGAGTGGTATTGAAAGACTCTCCGGGGTGTACAAAGATTAGAGCAGAGGGTTTGGCCATGAAGTAAGTGGGATGGAGATGCTTAGCTATAGCTTCTTATAGCAATTTAGATTCAGTTATTTCTTTTGAGAGAGATGGAGAGCTTGGTAGCTGATGCAAACGTGTACTTTTCTGTGCACATGACTGGGATACTGGCATTCTGCAGGAGCACATTGGTATAAAGATGCTTGTTCTTTTGTTGCATGGGGAACTGTCCTGGGTTCAGCAGCAGCAGTCATTTTTCTCCTTTGTAGCTACTGCAGCACTGTGTTTTTTCCTTTTGGCCTGGGAGCTGCACTGATAACACCAGAGTTTTCAGTTACTGCTTAGAATGTTTTGTCTGACCAAGGACTTTCTGAGCCTCATGCTCTGCCAGGGAGAAGGCGAAACCGGGAGGAAGCAGAGACAGTGCACCTGACCCAAACTGACCAAAGAGGTGTTCCATAGCACAGCACGTCATGCCCAGGATGTAAAAACTAAGGGCAGGGACCTGAAAGGGTGCGGCGTGCTGCTGGCTCCAGCTGGGTATAGGTGGTGAGCGGTTGTATTCTCTACCCTTCTTATTTCCCGTATCATTATTGTCGGCGGTAGCAGCAGTGGTTTGTGTTATACCTTAGTTACTGGACTGTTCTTATCTCAACCTGTGGGAGTTCTTTCGATTCTCTCCGGAGGGACGGGGGAGGAGAAAGAGGGGGGAGTAAGTGAGCAATCTGCTTAAACCACAACAGGAATGTATGATTTTTAGTGAGTGTTTGATCGTTAGGAATAGAAAGCTAAAGAACTTGATCAGAAAGTCCTCAAATAAACAAACCTGTTGTTGTTTATGCAGTATCTGACAGAGTGGTGATGCATTTTGTTTTTATTTTTCTTTCCCAGGGCCATATTGTTTTACCATGCTGCTGAGTACTTTTGCTGTAGTAAACCATCTGCAGGCCTGCTTCTAGATCCATCCCTTCCGAAGCCCAGGTTGTGCAGTAGGAAAATGATGATGTTGCTCTGAGGTTCTCAGAAGTCTCGATCCCTCGGTTCTTTAGGGCAAAGCTCCTAATGAAATCATAATATTTGGATGGCACAGTCCCCAGGATATGTAAACATGCTGCCTAAACAGCTGTTAAATAATTGTCAGTGTTTACCTATGCTCTCAATCAGGGAGAGGTAAAGTTTAACACACTTTATGGTGGGTTTCCCACAGAGAGCAAAGTTAATCCTTCCTGCTATGGATGTATTTTAGAGCTGTCATACTCTTTTCTGATGTCACTGATTTACTGCGTGCCATCACACTGGTTTTCATCCATTTGCGCCCTAGTTTGTTCTGAACTTCTGTACTAATGGATAATTATTAGCTGCATTCAGAAAACTCTGTGCTTTCAACAGACGGTGCAATCAAACCTGAAGTCTCTTCACAGTGATCTCTTAAATAAGGCATGTTTGAACCAGTTTGTGTCCAAAATTGCATACAAGAGTTTGCAGTTGTTCAAATGCCATGACACAGCCTGTAATATGGCTATTTGCTGTAATACATCTGTACAGTTCTGTGCTGCTAGATGCCTCAGGTTAAGCTTGATGCTTCAGACAAGGCGTAATTTACTTTCAAACAGAAAGATATTCCGAGTGATAGAGCATGAAGTTGGGAACAGTGTGTGAATCCACTGAAAGAATAACAGTTTTTAGGTATGTATTGCACTTTGCAGCTTCGCACTTTGAATTCGGGTTTTGTGAAAAAATAAAGAGGGATAAACTCCAAACCATTCTCTGTATTTTGTGGGGAATTCCTTTAAAACAGGAAGATCTAATTTCAACATTACTATCAAGCATTTGATGGCTGTTTTTTACCAGGTTTGCATTGGTGTAAAAATTGGAGGTTTATTTTATGCTTTAATGCAGTTGTGAAATTTTTAAAGTTAAACAAATACAGAAAGATAAGACATGCTTTCATGTCTTAAAAGTCAAGATCTAAAGGGTAAATAGAATGTGAAAACTGTTACTGAATATGTGATCTGTATATATGCAGTGTGATTGCTCTTTTCTAAATATTAACTGTCTGACTTAGTACTTTGCACAGTGGCATCATGACAGCATGAGACCTGATGTGATATAAATGATGCCAATCTATGCACTGTTGGCATGAGCATCTGTCTCCTTGGCAGACTCCAAAGGCAGCTTCTGGCAGCTTTGGAGTTGCCTCTAGGTCTATCATATGGTTAAGCTTCTGAGTTTTCTTCTTTAGCTAAAGTCCACTCCATCTGGAACTTAATTAATGTTCTTTTACCTTTGATTCTGGAGAAACATGTAACACTGTACATTCTGAACTTAGGACTCTGGAATTGTTTAAATGCTCATGGCTGTTACATTTCTGCTAAGGTCTGAAACAAACTGTGGGTGTTAGGCATTAGAATAGAAATCTGGAAAAGGATGAAACCACAAGCACTGTTTCATATCAAAATAACAAGAAATTACAGTTTCTCCTTCTGTTTGCTTTGTTTGTTTTTTGGGGGTTATTTTTCAGTCATTGCAGTACTACTGTAGTGGTGTTTTACCTCTCAGTGCTGGCTGAGCTCCCAGGCAAAACCTGAAATGCAGAGTCAGCATCAAAGAGCGCGAGGAGGGTAAATCCAGGCACAGTAGGTGTCATAGCATTCTGGATTGACCTAAGAGGTTGTCACAGATCAAGGCAAACTGCAGCCTGAGATTTATCCAACTTACGCAGTGATTTGATTCAACTATAGATATTCATTCAGCCTTAAAAGTTCTAGCGTAGATCGGGATTGTATTGTACCACATAATACAAAATTAAATTACTTTCATTACTTCTTTAACCAGTTTCTTTGGTCTAAAGACAAAGTATGAATAGTTTCCAGTCACAGCTGTAGTAGGATCTGGCCTTCTTAGAGATAAACCAAAGAGATGAAGAAACTGTCAAAATCAAGTGGTCCTTCATTTTTTAGCAAGTCCTTTTCTCTTGTATTGCCATTTAAACCTGTTTCCTCAGAGTCTCCTGGTGACATCAATGTCTAGTGCATGAAAGGGGGAAGGGTCACCAAAAGTGAAATGTTACATGCTCATGCTTACTGAAATTCAACGCTTTTGATCAGAAGTACAAAGCGACAACAACAACAAAGTGGTATCTATTAGGAAAAACAAAGACAATGGAGGAAGGGAAGAAACAGAACTTCTCTGTCGTAAAAGCAGACAGCTTGTTCACTCATCCTCTGGGTTCCAGCATGCTTCTTAAGGTCTCTGTGACATCTGGCTCAATTGGTTTGGTTTCTCTTCACTTTCTCTCTCACACCAGGAGAGGGCTGTACATGCTGCTCCATCCTGCCATGCCAATTACATCAAGGGGATAATGACACTGACTCCTTTCCAATGCTGTCTCGGCTTACAGCTGGTTAGACAGATGGGCAAAAACATGGGAAAGACATGACTGTAACTTTAAGGACTGTGATCTGAAAAGCCAGAAGCTTATTCTTCCTTCTTGCTCAGGTATAGATAGCATAGATTTTCGCATGCTTTTCTGTGGTTGAGTCAGATCTTAACCAGAATCCTAATCCCTGACTCTTTTTTTTTTTTTTTGGCTTGAATAGATCCCATTTTCTCTGTCTGTAAAGGTGACTTATGTAGAGAAAAGAAAAAGTGTTCTTGGGAGCTACTGTGTTGGTAAGCTTTTCCTAAGGTTCTTCATTATGTCCTCCCAGGCACAAACAGTGCATCTGAATGCTTGGATGTTAATTTTCTCAGTATAACTTGGACCTCATTCGATTCTTCTGACCTCTGAGGGTAATTCAAATTGGTCCAAGCAATCTGTGAACCCTGACATCAATTTGTCTGCCAAAGTCACCAGTTCAATAAATAATGGCATTAACCAGGTAAGAGTTATGTCCATCTAATATTTGTAAAATACTTCACTATGCATTTTTAGATTGTATTTGAGCAGTCACTTGGGAAGTCAGCAAGCTTGAAAACCTTCTTTTGAAGAGAGCAGTGCTAGATGCCAGGTTGTCATGCAACATGTTGTTACCTCTTCTCTGCTGCCTGGTTAGGAGGTGAGCTTCTGCAATGGAGATGAGTGAAAAAAAGGACAGTAATTTGGGGGTTGAAATTTGACAGACTAAAATAGATGCAAAAGAATGTTGTCACAGGTATAAAAAGAAGCAAGAAGTCAGAATGATCAGAAATGGGAAGAAGTAGGTGACTCTTTGTCAAAGAAAACCATTAAGGGTAACTTACTTTTGAGTCTTCTCTTGATGTACTTTGGGCCTTTCAAACCATTGCTTATTCCTCTTCTAAGCCAGTTTTGATGATCTTGCTACTTGGTAGTGAAAACCTTTTTCTTATTCCGCACTGGGCTTTTGTTTACTTGTAAATGTAGCTACCAGATTATTCAACTGCCAGGCCACAGAACTTGTATACAAATTCCCAACACAAGCAGGATTAACTGAGCAGATAAATACTTCACCAGTTAATGTCTTTGTAGACCACAACTGGAAAAGGTACAACGGAAAAGTTACTCCATAGTCTTTAGTCTCTACATTGCTGTCTTGTCATTGCACTGTAAGAAAAAGTTTAGGAAATTGTAATAGCTTAAAGTTACCATATAAGTTAACTACCACTTGTGAATAATTGGAAGATCAGAAGAGTAAGGTTAAAAGGCAATGCATGCATACCCTTTAAATACAAAGTTGGCCTGTTTTATGAAAAACAGATATTTAAGAAGGGAAAAATATTACAAAGAACCTAACAAATAGTGTTAGAATACTGATGACTCTCTCATATTCTCAACCTGGGAATCCTTTAGTGTAGATCTGTCACTTTTTTCTTGACAGATGTATTTTGTTTAAGGCATGTTCTGGTAATAGCTGCTGCAAGTGCTGCCTGCTGCACAACACAAAGGGCCATCTCAGAATAATAGAAAGTTTAAAGCTTGAATCCATCCATCATAAGGAAGACTACCTTGCATGATTCAAATAAATGTCTGAATATGACTCAAAACTGATAGTAACTTCATTTCTTTTGTGTTTTAAAGAAGATTAGGATAACTTTCACCCTAACTTCAGCAAAACAGCCCTAGCCTTTCAACTTGATATCACTAAAAGCAGCAGCATAAAATGCACAAGCAGGGTTTTTGTTCAACAAATAATAGTCCTTTTACGTTTCAAGAGGATAAGTCAATTTGTGTTGACTAGGAAACAGGGGGAAAGGTGCCTGAAGATGTTAATGTTTATTATTCTGCAGTACATGCTCCAGGTAATTTCTATCAAACAGCTAAGAAATGTTAATGGAGCATGCTGTCCAGTTTATATTTATTTGTCAAGACTCATTTTTCCCATTTTGCTGCAGTTCTAAACTAGAATGTTCAGATTCTTGCAGTTATTATGGCCCAGTTCAGGCATGTTGTGGCGTGGTCTGACTAAGGCTTAACTCCATGAAACCACTATCCCATTAGAAGGAATGGCACAATTTAGCTCAGATTTATCATTATTTTCCCAAAACAGATGAGGAAAGTGCTACTTTTCTTCTGTGTGGAGTTATTTTCAATCCTTAAGGTGGCCAGGTAGAAGTAGAACATATTTCAAAACACTGAGAATTTATTAAGTATCATCACGCATATAACAGTACCCACATAATTAGCACAGATTTTTCTATAAAGCTGGCAATAGAAAACCTTACGTAAAATGCAGTAAGCCACATGGACTCTTTCAGTACAAGAACAAGAAAGTATAACCAACAGACAACACACTTTATCATATGTTGTTTTCTGTCCTGTACTTTAGAATAAATCCTCATCCTGACAGATTTTGAAGCTCTACGTATTGCTATTTTTAAATCTGTTTGTTGTTAAAATTTATTATTGCCATTTTCAATGTGCAGGGAGCCCAAAACTACCTAATTGTTGCCCCACAGAGCTCACATTGTGTATGAAAACCAAGAGAAAAAAGCAAAAAAGGCTCACTTCAGCAGGGATACGGGAAAGACACAGCACAAGGACAGTTTCTTGGATGTGTATGTTCTGACTTGTCAATTTCATAGTTGTTTGAAAACAGGAGAATCTTAAAGCAGTTATAATTGCCAAACTGCTTCTCTCTTTTTGCCGTGGAAAACCAATTTCAGTCTAAAACAGAAAAATGCCACAACACACACTGTTAAAATTCCTTAAATATTCCTGACGCTTTGTATCTCCTTAACTGTTTCTGATAATTCCAAGTGCTTTACATTTATAGTTTAGAGACATATGAAGAGAGGAAAATAAATATGAATTCCCAAACCAAAATCAAACGATGATATTCTACCTGCTGTGTGTTGTTTTGATTAATAATTTAATTAAATAAATTTAACAACTGGGTTAATGGCTGTCTTGTCATCATGAAACCTATCTAGAAAAAAGCTAAGGGAGGGATTTACAATCCTTAGCCTTATTAAACACGTTTGGGATTGAGAATTTTTACAACTATCTTGGCTCTGCCTGGTGTACAGCATTAAGAATGACGGATGTTAAACTGGTAAGTCTGTGGCTCAGGTCTTTTACAGAAAAGGGGTGCTCTTTCAAACTTACTGTTTCTTTATACTAGAAGTCAATGGAGGATGTGTTTTGTCTGAGTTCAGGATATGAGCAAGTTTGTTCTATGTTCTTGACTGTGCTAACTTTTTCCTTGGGGTGTATAAATATCTCCATTTATGCTTGTTGAGAATGAAAGACTAAAATAAGTTTTATTGGGAATAAAATCTTGAAGCTTAATATAGGCTTACCTTTGGCAAATGATCTATTTTGAACACATTTAGAAAAAGTAGCTTCCCAGTGGAAGACATTTATAGTAGAAGAGTTCCAATTTTGTCAAGTGTTTGATGAGGGAGAAAAGCATATATTAGGAAAGGTTGAAAGAGTGTTGCCTCTCTTCTCTTAAATGCTTAGATGAACAGCAAAGATCCTACTGAGCCGATGTTTCTTTTTAGATGTAGGTAATACACAGCCTTGCCTTAATGTTTCAAAGATGTTATGCTGCTTTTCAACGTTAGAGATAGAAACAGTTCCTGACTTTCTATCCTACAGTATGCTCATGTCACTGTAGAACACGGTTGTACAACAGAGCTCTGCACTTGGCTTATTTCGTTCTTTTGAAATTATTTTGATTTCCTTTGAATTAGAAACCCTTTTTTTGTAGTAATTTCTCATTGCTGTAAGGTTTTCTTCATCAAAGATGGAAGAAACATAGGTATAAAATCCGCATGTGGTTTTGGAACTTAATTTTTTTTTTAATTAAGTGAATATCCGTGTGTCTAACCAGGTCTGCCCTCTAAAAATTAGTGTGATAAAGAAATAATTGAAAGGAAGTGTGGAATTTGAAGTGAGGTGAAGAGTGGAGGCTAGCATATTGGAAGAATCGTATGCAGAGTGTATGGCAATGAACTTTCTGTTAAAAATAGGAGGAAAACATAACAGGGGAATGGTTGAGTTTATTGAACAGATTTTCTCTGTGAAAAAGCTACCTAACATCTCAAAAAGAAGAAAATCTTTAATCAGCTAGAGAGCCCGCACAGCCTACAGTGACTAAATGCTCTGCAGACTCCCTGTCCACCAAGGGCAGAGGTTTATAGATAGCTTTCACAGAGCCCGATCACTATTCTCACTCTCGAGCTCATGTATCATTTTGTGTCACCTTGAGCAGTAAGTCCAGTACGGAACTTGCAGGGAGGTAAAAAGAGGATACATTAGGAAAGGGTTCACAGGAGATGATGACCTCTATTGAGCCATTTTGTTGCCATTAAAATAAGACATTAAATAGACTTCTCATAGCAGCACTCCAGAATTACCAGCTTTGCATTAATAGCATTCTACAGTGCCAGTTAGTACCTGTAATATTCGTCTTCTATAAAAAGAATACTGATTAATAGTTATTTTTGCTGTCGCATGTTTCTGAACTACGAATTCCTTATTAATCAGTGCAAGAATCATAGTTACAAAATAGGAACCAAAATGCTTAGTTTCCCAGTAATGGGACGTGAAAAACCCTACACAGTATCATCTCTATAGGTAAAATTTAGTTTGTCTTTTTAGAGAAGTCTGGTGAGGTCACATAAAAATAACTCTTGCCTAAAATACTAGTGCCAATATAATGGATTGGGACAGCAGTGTCAAATTCAATTACTCATTTAGGTTAGACTCAGTTTCCTCAATGACTGTTGGATCATTAGGGAACTGAAAAGGGATATGATAATGAAAATGTATTTTTATATAGGGAATAAATTGACAAATCACAAAAAGATTATATTGTGGCTAGTTGACACAGTGGCTTGTTATTAGCTTAGTGGCCAACTTAATGCATTTTTTAGTAACTAATCACGTTTGGAAATTAATGAAGAAATCTTACAGATGGGTAGCATTTCCCTTTAACTAGAATTACTGAGGTAACAGACATTTGGGATTATAAACAAAGAAACAGCAGTGTTACACAGGAAATAGGAAAGCACTGTGAAAAACCCATCCAGTTATTTCCAGTGTACCAGGAATGTTAAAGGGCAAGGTAAGTCAGGTTTGGTCTGGCCATTTTGTGCAGTGGAGAGACCCAGCTAAGCTGGGTAGAGAAGAAAGAAGTCTCCCAAACTTCGTGCTTTAGCTTGTGATCTCTGGTAAGAGATTTGAGGTTTTGACTGAGTATATTTTTGTTGCTGTATATTCATTACTTCATGTCTTAAAATTTGAGAATTAGCATATGTGCTTCTTGCTTGCATGGCAGTCTTTCAGCCAGTTCAGAGTCAGGACTTGGGAAATGAAGCCATTGAAGAAATGAGCAAATCTCTAGCTGTTTCTCAACTGACTGAGTTTATTCTACTGAAACATTGCTGGTTTACACTAGCTCTGAAGTATTTGGGCTGTAACTAGCAACCAAGAAGCTAGTAACTAATGTGACTTATTTTCTCTCTACTCTCGGAAGGCAAATTGTCTTCATGGCTATTTGTGACATATGTACATGTCTGGGACCCATTCCTGACTTGTTACATATTCCATCCTTTTTTAGTCATTGAAGGGCAACCATCTGACATAATTCTGGTGCCAAACTGACCAACTTCCTTGATCATGATGGGGGCTAACAAATGCTCTTGTTTCACAAGAAGGATGGTAAGGCATTCTCTTTTTGATTCATACTTTCAAATCCTACTAGCATTTGTATATCCCGGTGTTGCATAGCATAGCATGTGGAGACGAAATTGCCTGAGAAACAATATTGAGAAAACAAGACAAGAAATGACAAGATAATCTACAGAGTGAAGGTCAAGGAGACATTAGAGTGTGGATTAGAGAAGCTCCAAAGCAGGAATACATACAAAGAATACATGGAGGAAGGATTACATGGAGGAAGAGTGGAATGAGGTAGATATAGCTGAGAGATGATGTCATTTTGTCTTTCAGGAATTAGTGGCTCTTGAGTAGTTCAGAAGAAGGTGACTGTACAGAAATAGCTGAAAGCCATTATGTTTCCTGAATGAAGAGTTAATTTCATTGTAAAATGCAATTTTCAAATGTATACACTGTATAGCTTGGGCATATATTTTGCTTGAGTAGTTATTTGCAAACAGAAGGAATCTTCAAAGGAATCAAAGGAATTTTTGATTTCAAAATGAATTCAAGAGATGGTTTCTGTCCAAAATGAAGAAGGAAATTGAAAACATACTGTGGCAGAATTGTGCTTTCAGTTTGGAATTGCTACGCTGTTTTATTTTGAAGTGTCTTGCAATTAGCATTTTAACCTGCAATATAGTATTTTTGTTTTAAAGCTTAGCAAAAAGAGCAAGAACATATTTTATATCTATATTATAAATATATAACATATATATATATAAATATATATATATGTTTAGATCAAAGGAAAATTTTGGCCCTAAAATTCCATTGTTGGAATTTTAAAAGTCCATTGATGGAATTTTGTTTTGGATCTCTTAAAGAGAGGGAAGAAATGCTTCACTTCCATAGCAGAATTGTTCTCTGTGGCCACAATTCTTATATTAAATTTCATCATTTAGCTGTTTATATGTACCATATGAATGTGTGGAAAATCCAGGAAAACTGCCTTTTTCTCGGAAATACTCTGAAAAGAAAAAGAGGATCAGGCTGCTGCATTGTACAAAGAATGCTAAATGCTCATCCATGATACTTTGAGTGCAGTAATAGTTATCAAATACTGTTCTCAGTCTTCGGCAATACAATACATCCTTAAAATAGTGAAAAAGAGAAGGACGATAGATCATGTTTCTGAGAGTCAGCAAGTAGTGGGAAATCCTTTAATCCTGTCTTTGTCCTGAACTTTTAAACTTCATTAAAAAAAATGAATCGGCTTTGAAGGAACACAGACTGTTCATACATCATGGCACAGTCTTCCTGGTTTCTGTTTTCTCAGTTATTCTAGCTTGAGATGTCAGATCCATACATGTTTGGAATAGTGACAGCATTTTCTATTACAATTTGCAGTTTATTCTCCATGAACTCACATAATTGTTCAGGTCAGGTACGATGCATCATTGTTAGTGAATTGAATTGGGTATTTTGGTTGATTGGTTAGTTTTTTTGGGTGAAGTGGTTTTTTGTGTTGTTGTGGGCTTTTTTTTCCAATGCCCATAATTGTGAGGAAGCCGCAGACTCAAACAAATGCCTTGGTTTTGTAAGTATTTTGCAGGTATCTATAGTGAGTCTCTTTCCGGGCTCTGACGCACGGCGAAGAGCACAGTAGTTATCATTAGCTACAATTCTTAAAGATATTTTAATTATATCTTCTGGTGGTCAAGGGTCTGTTTTACCTAGTCAGATCTGATCTACTGCCAGAGCAGTTGTCTCATCATCATCAGTGCTTCTGGGGGCTTCCTTCTGGAAAGGACAGATGGCATTTACCTAAGAACTCATATATAGGTCAGGGAAAAAGAACTTGATCTATCTCCTGTGTTAACTTAGGCATTTAGCTGTTCTAAATGAGGAAGTCACAGTCCAGGGGGTTTTGAATTAAAGCCTTGGTAAATTCTTTGATTTTTATGTTGGCTTCTTAATTAGCAAGAAGTAGTGAGAAATGAAAATCTTAATTTCTACCAACGTAAGAGGTCCAGAAAACAAATCCTTCCAAATGTTTTTGTGGATCTCTTATAGCTTCTGATTTTTCCCTTCACTGAAAATAAGAAAACAGGTAGATGTACATGTGTGCCCTGGGTTCAGCAGTAGCAGCCATTTTTCTCCTTGGTAGCTGGTGCAGCACTGTGTTTTTGACTTTCGACCTGGGAACAGCGCTGATAACTCCAGTGTTTTCAGTTGCTGCTCAGTAATGTTTACTCTGACCAAGGATGTGAGTGTCATGCTCTGCCAGGGAGGAGGGGAGGCTGGTGGGAAGCAGAGACAGGACACCTGACCCAAACTGACCAAAGAGGTATTCCATACCATAGCACATTGTGCCTAGGATTTAAAAATGGAGAGCAGGGACCCAGAAGAGGGGGGTGCACTGCTTGGTTGGCTGGGTATAGTTGGTGAGCTGTTGTATTCTTTCCTTGTATTTCCCTTGTCATTATTATTATTGGTGGTAGCAGTAGTGATTTATGTTATACCTGAGTTACTAAACCGTTCTTATCTCAACCTGTGGGAGTTGCATTCTTTCGATTTTCCTCCCCATCCCTCCAGGACTGGGGGAAAAAAGAGGGGGGAGTGAGTGAGCGAACTGCTTGAGGGGCTTAAATCACAACAGTGTGCTACATTCACTAGATCAGAATAAAAAAGTGTGATAGGTCTCTCAATTCTAATACCATAGACAAACTAGATGCTCTGATGTTAGCATTTAAACAAGTATTATAACCAGTGTAGTTTCATGGCAAAAAAATAGTTATTAAATATTTTCATATTTTAGTAAAGATACATAAAACCACACCAGCTAAAAATTTAGAACTATTGTATTAAATTCGCACTTTAATGGCATCTCTCTTTCTTTGGCCATGGCAGGCTTTTGTATGGGCTGAGTACAAACCACTCCTCAATTCTCTTCCTTTGTACTGTTTTGACAGTATTGATGGTAGTAGAATTTGCTCTTCCAGTGCAAAGATAAGAGAAAGACTGGAGTTTCTTTGTTTAATTTGAAACCTTTTACTGTAAAGCTGAATGTACATGAAGCAAGAGGGAGAAGAACAAAGCAGATGAAAGTAGTTTCTCTTTTACCCACATCCCTCATCCCTGCTGTGCTGGTGGACCTCACCATCTTTTCAGGCTTATAGAGATGTGGGAAATACATTGCAGAGCAAACTTGTGTAAAGTCATAATCTATACTGTCTTTCTACTAAGGAATTCACAGAGGTCTGGTGAGAGCTGGCATGCTAAGCCATTAAAATTAGACTGAAAAGAGGGAGGAATAAAAAGCCATAGAGGAGAAATAGTGTAAAGAGAAGAGACTTGAGGATCAAAGGTGTAAGAAGTAGCATAAGGCTTACTTCATCTGTTTAGAAAGACCAAGGCAGAGCAGTTAGCATTGGTGTTTGTATGATATCTGTTCACTTCTGTGAAGGTATTCCTAAACATCATATGATAAATGAAGCAGTAAATTCCAGATTCACAAAATGATCACAAACCTTGCTGCGTTAGCCCATTCATTCTTTTCCTCCTAAATGCAAAGAGCAGTGATGGGAGGCAGCAGAGAATCCTCATATAGTATATATTTGTGATTCACACATTTCGAGTCATTGAAATCCAGCTCCTCATTCCTTGTTTTTACAAGTTGCAATTTTAAGTCATCTGATGCCCGTGGCAGATGGATTTGGGTAGTTTAAGTTATCTAGGACAAAATATGTAGGGCAATTTAAAATACAGGCTCGCACTAAAAAAAGCAAACTATTTAACTGGAAACAGATGACATTAGTTTTTTTTTTACTAGTCAATTAAAATTTTCCCTAAAATGATCACAGTGTAGCAATAGATTTGATCTATTGAAATCTCTTGGATTTCAGACCATATTTCTTTATTCCCAATCTTATTATACAGGTGTGTGTCCCCATTAAACCTGGATTTCTAACATAAAAAATCTGTTAAGCAAAATTTCATCTTTATGTGTACAATATATATATTTGTAGCAAAGTTCCAGAGTTTTGAAGACATTAGGGCTTGGTGGAATAGCTGTTTAGATGTAGTTCATTATATAGATATGATAGAAAGAATCCAGAGCAGAAGGAAGGCAAAAAGAAATGTCCAAACGTTAAATGCTGTCATGAAACAAAATCGTGAGTGCATCGGGGAGGATGAGATGAGTTTGCTGTAAAAAGATTAGAAATTTTCACTTGGAAATAAATTGCAAAGTAAGGATGATTCACAACATACAGAGTTAAACTCCTGTTGTTACCAGTGGAGAATGTGCTGCAAGTAAGAACTTTAGCTTGATCACGTACTTGAACACGCAGCTCTGTGGTCTGTGAAATCGGTCAGTGGAAAGCATGCTGAATCTCTGCAGTATGCTATGGGAACAGTGGTGGAGCGTGGATCAGAATGTATATATGATTAAAACTACTTTGTAGTTTGAAGAATGAATGGAATTGGAACTGAAAAAGCAAGCAGTCAAATAATTTGCATCATCCTTGCAATATCTATGGTACAGCTTCTTACGTTTCTAATGTGTCACAGATGGTCTGGTTGGGCAGTAGGACTGCCAAAAATGAGTGTATGAAATTAATCTCTTTTTCACCATATTGTACCATCTGTTAGCAGTTCATTGCGTCTGTTACTAATAAGAAATATTAATAATTGCACTAATTTAATTAATAAGTTCTGGCTTCATTTGAAACAATTTTTATTGGGGTTTACTGTTTTAGTCTCATTTTTTTCAGATGAATAAGTTAGGTAAAAAAGATTTAACTCATTTTCTGGGTGACCACATGTATGTTGTGTATCTACTCTTAATGCTTATGTATAAGCTCCGGTAAAGTAGCTTTGTCTAGAAAGTCACAGCAGCTGAACAACAGACTTTAAAACCAAGGTGCACAAAGGTGATGATCTCTGACTAGCAATGCCATTGTTTTAATAGTGTTCTTTCAGAGAAAGAATTGTATTCAATTTGCAAAAAATAAAATTCTTTCAGTTTATTCTCGTTCCAAAATGTGTTTCTGAAATGTTCCCTTCTGGTTTCTCTTTTTTTTTTTGTTTCTTAACACAAATATACATCTTTTTATTTATCTTTGTTTTATGCATTATGCCCCTTTCAGTGTTTTCTGATTATTACCATATAACTCTTCACCTTCTGTTTCCAAACCGTTGCTCAAAAATTTCTGATACCATAATTTTGTATTGGTGCTACAGGATTTTAGGCATCTAAAATAATTTATTATGGGTAATAACTACTGCATTTGGCATCTTTTTCTTGTAGGCATGTTTTCAAACTTAATAAAGCATAACCATATTTATAACAACATTGAAAGTTTCCTATAGTAAGCACAAAGAGTGTTCCTCATGATTTGACCTCTTCGTATATGTATATTAATTCAGCTGTTGTCCCCAGGTGTATTTAGTTACTGACTTTCATAGAATCACAGAATAGTTAGGCTTGGAAAGGACCTTAAGATCATGCAGTTCCAACCCCCCTGACATGGGCAGGGACACCTCCCACTAAACCATGCCACC
>JASSUY010015812.1:0-13220 GCA_032466535.1 Forpus xanthops | reverse complement strand
GGTATCTGTTATCTACACCTTTTATAAACTGATTCTAATGCCATTTGTCTTCCTATTCTCTCCTGGTTTGTACTACAGTTCTCAGTCAAAGAATCAGCAGGTTCTGATAAAAAAACATCCTGCTGCAAAATTTTCATCCATCAGTACCAAAACCAATAGTAATGGAATATTTATAAATCAGTTTCTTATAAGAAATTTTCCTTGTTCTTACTGAGGTGCTGTTTCCCTTGATTGTAGGGGAAAAATAGCAAAGCTGTAGTTCACAGCTTGTAGAAAACAAGAGGATTGAAAATCACAAACAGAAGAGCTTGCAACATGTAGAGAAAATTGCAATAGTTTATTTTTTTAAGTGTCATACATGTGTTTTGGTGGGTTGCATTGCTCAGGAGTAGAACCCATACATCTCAGCTGTCTGAGAAGGTTGGCATAGCTATACTTTTATTCACTTTTTTGTATCTTTGCTTTTTCTAGTATGAGTCTGTTAGTGTCAGCTTTCGGGCATTTTCTTCTGAACGTGAACATTTGATTATGTAATTGGTATTATCTAGTTGTAAACCACATTGACTGTTGGGAATAAAGCTCAGGGATTTCTGTTCAGATGCTATCTGAAGAGGCTGCTGATGAGCCTGTTGTATCTGAAGACATCATTTTTAGTGAACTTTCGTAATAGATAATATAAACAGAGTACTATCAGTTTAATAAAATATTACAATAGGCTATCAAACCAAAGTATAGGATCAGTAAAGCCAAGAATTATTCCACCATAAGTTACTTTCTAAGTAAATGCATTACCTGCATGTGCATATGGTTGATTCTGTCAACTGCTCTCTTGAGCAAGCAAACCTATACCAGCACTATGTTGCTGCACTTTATATACTACTTTCTTATTCCTTGCAAATTACATGGTCACTTCCAGATGGAAGATTTTTTTTTTTAACTCTTTTAACAACCGGTAAAAGAGGAAAAAAAAAGGGAAAAATAAAGAAAGGAGAATTAAGCTGGCAAAGGAACATCATGAACAGAGAGAGAGAGAAGGAAGCTTGGCACTGTAAGAGCTATTCAAATCCAGCTACAAGCAGGAGTAATGACAGGGGCAACAGGCTCCTTTCTTAGTCTGACTGTGGCCATATGCTTCATAGCCATTCAGGAACAGGACAAATCAACCAGTGGTGATGAGCAGGTTCTGGGAATAATGCAGAAGTTTGAGCCAAGGGAGATGAATGAATGCATAGTTTCACAATAAAAGTTGTTCTTTATTTCTTTCTTTTCCCTCTGGCATCTGTATTAAATCTTGGGTTCCAAAAGGAAAGGTTCTGTGAGTCCTTCATTGTCTTGTCCATCAAGTAAGCCCAGTTTCTGATGTCTGTCTTCAGGTCCATTGATTTTCAGTCTCCAACCCTGTCTCTTTGTCAGACATGACATTCATTCAGCTTCCTAGTTTTGTGCTTAGATTTATTTCAGGCTTTTGTCTTTCAAGATTTCTCATACTTTTGTAAACCATCTTACGGAACAAAATGACCTGAATTTCTCTTGTCTTCAAAGATTTAAAGTGTTCACCTTTCCCAGTCTTTCTGATTTTTTTTAACAGTTAATCAGCTGTTCAGATATCACTTCATCTATATCTCTAAGAAACACCTTACTCTACATTAAATTGAATTCTCTAATAAAAGAATAAATTGAAGTTTCTGAATCTTATGTATCAAAATTTGGATTTATGTATTTTTTTTGTCAAAACTTACAAACACTGACTCGACTTTTGACAGATAAAGGTGCTGTAAACCTGACATTTATCTCCATTCTGCATCCTTCAGTGTTTACAAACACTGCAGATACTCATTATTTTTTCTGCTGATAGGTAAATCAGGATGGAGAAAAAAAAATTGCCTTTTGTGAGGAAAAACCTGCACTGCAATTTTAAGCTTCATGCTAAAATAGCTAATGCTCATAGCTGAAACAAGCTGTGATCATTTACTATGAAGAGAGTGCACTGTTTGTGCCATTTTTTATATGTTTACAGCAGGGTATTGTCTCCTTTAAAAAAGTAGTGTTTCATTTTTGTACTAGTATTCAGGAAAAAAAAAAGCCCAAACCCAATGTTCTGCAGACACTTTCGGTCTGGGAGATACTTTGCTCAAGTGTTTCTGAGCAGAATATAGTGAGAGTGACATTTTAGTCTGCCTCTTGGAGACTGTGACTTCATTCTTGTGAAAGGGGAGAAAAAAAGTCATGACCCCAGAATAAACACAATGTCAGAAATAAAGCAAAGGAATAAGTAATTTTTTCCCAGTCATTGCAGTAAAACTCTTGAATCAAGCTGTTAATAAAATGTAATCAAGAATAGCACAGTAGGGAGAATCTTTTTTATCTGCTTAATGCTCAAAAGCTGAAAGTACATAACAATATTGTCATAATGAAAGCATATTAACAATTACTGCATGCCATTTGCTATCCATACAGACCTGGATAGGTCTGTAATTAAAAGATAAAAAAGTGGGTAGTTTGTCTTTAGTCTTAAAAGTAAACTCAGCAGTCACAACAGTTTCAGAACACGCTCTTGTGTCTCAGCCGAGACAAGATTAAATGCTGTCCAGAAGTGCATTAGCACTGATAGTAGGGGTGTGTATGGATGAACTCTTGTTCTGGGATAGCGTTGTTTTTGCAGGCTGATGTCCAGTGCCCTGTTCTGTAAAGTTGCTGGCACTTGGAAATAGCCAAGCTTTGATGCATACTTTTGTAGTGTGTGAGAGGTGGACCTTTAGATTCTTGACTAGCTTTCCATGTTAGACTTGACTCTAGTGACCATTTGTGATCTAAGGGGTAGGTTTTTGCTTTGGTGAAGGAACCTTCAAAGTAGGAACAATACTAGTACTGGTGCAATTTGATGTTCAACAGTTATAAAACCAGCTGCACATCAGCTGCATTAAATTTTGATATATATAAAGTGGCATTACTTTCCCCATCTAACTGAAGTTACTACATTGTTTTTTCTGTAATTCCTTCTTTAAGCTTTGTATGTAACATTTCCTTGTTTCTCTTCTCTCTCGCCTCTTCTGTTTTTCTTTTCAACAAAGTTTATCCTACTACTTAAGTTGATACCAGCATGGCTTTTCATGTTACTGTATAGCGTACTGTCATATACTTTCACCATGAAGCCAAAAACAGTAATCACATAGCTATTACAATAGGATTCCTTAATTATGTTGTTGTCTGGCTGTCTTTGTGTAAGTGAAACAGAAATGATAATGCTTTAACAGTACCCACCAGGTACATCTCTTTTTCAGAGTGACCAGCTCTTTCTTAGAGCTGGTCTCTGGACCAGCCAAACATCTTGGCTCCTGCAAGGCTACCATTGCAACATGAGGAGAGCACAAAATACTGAAAATACTCCCCATTAAATAAAACTTAAGTATTGAAACTCTTGGGGAAAAAGAAATGCTGGTGGCCTTATACAAATTACTGCTAAGGAAGAGGACTTTAATTCTTAGACTTCCAAACATTTTCTGTACCAAACCAAGTAATATGAACCAAATAATCTTTAAGTACTGTGCAAGTTAAAAATGTGCCGTTAAAACAGCATCACAGTGCTTCTAAAAAGAAATACTTAAGCTTTATTTTTTTTTTTTTTAGGAATTTTGAGGTTCTTTGTCTCTCACGCTTCATTAGGTACATGTATCAGTTGGCTTTCATTTCAGATGATCTGCAGTTTCATGACACAATAGGTTAAATTTGGAACAACTTGTATTTTCTTCTCTGTTTTCTTGCATCTGTGTATCTAATCATACTCCTCATGTTCTTTTCTATTTCTATTCAGGAGCTATGAATTAGATGCTAATGAAGAGACTTGTTCAGCATTTCTTAGTAAGACCAAATTTCCATTAATTTCCCTTACATCAAGACAGAGACTAGAATTCATAATGAAGTATTTTCTGTCACAGGAGGCATTCTTGGCAGAAATTCAGTTGTATATTGGATAAGCTAAAGAGTCTTTGGTCCCTTTACATCTATCCACTGCAGCTTGCTCATAATGATAATTAAACATTTACCACCTCACCACAGCCTTCAGCACTTTTCTCTGGGTGGCACAATTTCACACAAGCAGAACTGTTCCATGTGGTTTATTGCACTTCCTTGGTACCATTTCTACTTTTCTAATTCAATTTTTAGTGCAGTTGGACTTTTGAAAGAATGCTTAAATTGCTGGTGATGAAGATAGGTGGCTGGAAGAAGCACAAAAATAGCTAATACTGGTCAGAGTAGCAATATTTAGCATTAAGCCACTAGGTTCTCTGAAAAATCCTAAGTAGTATTGAGCATTGCTAGCAAAATACGCTATTAAATCAGTTCCACATTTCCATCTAGTACTATTTTATTGTCCCCATGCTGCACTAAGTTAGTAATTCATCTCTGTCATGGAATAATTATGCACAAAAGCATTCTGATTCCTCTGGAGGAGTTTTCTGAGAGCTTGTATTTATTTTGCAGGAATTATTCTGTTCTGTGGAATTTATTGAATATGCCCGGAAGGAAATATCCTTTTTGTTTCATGGCTATCCTGACATTCCACCTTCAGTTTTTTCAAAAGACTCAAATTTTGTAAAACTAATAATAAAACAGTAATCATTTTCTAGTTAAGCAGCAAGATGCAGATTCCAATAGACTTAAATGCAATTCTGTAATAAGCTGAAACAGATAAATCAGCAGCACAGTCTGCAAATATTATTTATCTAAAATGTGTATAACATTATGAAAAAATGATCATTTAAGGATCATTTCTTATACCTTTGTTTGGAAGAGCCTTATGAGCTGCTGAATTATGTTATTTAGCTATATATGGAAAAACAAGTAGCATTTGAAGTGTGAATGTATATTTGATAATATTTGGTAAAGAGACCATAATTACACATTTATATACAAAAAGTATTTTTCACAGGATGATGTTCCATTGAAGTACGTGTCTCCATTAGAGTTGCATCTTGCCCATATCCGCTACCAACAAAATTCTGGCAGCGCAAGTGTCTTGAAAGAGCCAGTGCTTCCAGGCTCCATGTGCTTCTGGTCTCCATCAAGGAGACTGTAAAGAGCAGAGCAAAGGACAGCCGAGTTTCTGGTCTCCTCATTATCACAGAACCCAGGCAAGTGGCAGCTGGTTTTAAACACGGTGAAGTTCACCAGCTGTACACAAAAAGTGAATGGAACATTCCTAAATCCTTGAAATTTTTCACAGAGTAAGAATCAGAATTCAAGTATGCAACTGTTTTTCTGTGTCTTATGTAGTGAAGGGGGAGTATTTTAAGACTCCTTTTTATTGCCATGAATGAAATGTCAAAGCATGAAAGATTTCCTACAGTAAGCAGAGATCTGTTTTCTTGAAATTTGTACTGATTTAATTCAGTTACATTACATTAAAAATAACATAAATTGACTTGTCATTTGTTAGAGTTCACCAGAAGAATAGATATACATTAGGGAAAAAACCCTCAAGAATTAACATATGATGCAGTTTGAGCTGGCATGGGATTGTCTGTGTTTACCTTTGTTGTAAGAATAACATTACCCTTCAAATGTGTGCACTGTGTAATCAGGAAAAACCTATTTATAGAAAGGCTTTCTTCTTTTCTAGCAGCTCAGTACCAGTCATATCAGGTTCATATTTGAGATTTATTACTGTATGTCCATCGGTAATAGCAATGTGTGCACTCTAAAGATATTTTCTTAGTGAAACACCATCATAGTCATTTGGAAGTTGTCCTAAAGTAATTTGGGTTTTATGAAGAAAATGAAATAATATGCATCTAATGCAGGACAATATGTAAGAACTGAGGTACTGAGAAGAAGATTGTGTTATTGGCTTGTGTCAGAAAATACTGCTCAGTTTTGTCTGTGGTTGTGCTGAAACAAAGAGGCAGAGGGAGAACAGCTGAACAGGATGGACTTCAACTCTCTGATAAAGTGGAGAGGAACTTAGACACAAGGTGAAACTATTGAGAAAAGACCATGAGAGGTATGTTTAACAAGCAGAATGTTTTCGGAATGCGCATTTCTTCATATCCATTTAGCCAACATTCAGACAAACCCTCTCACAGTGGTACCTGAGCGTTGCCTGGTGCTGAAGGCTTGCCACACGTCAAGTACAGTACATCTGCAGTCTCAGTAGTAAGAGTTTCATTCTGCCTTCAGCGTTTCAGCAAGCCGGTGGTTGATGTATTCAGTGTACCGTATTTTGTTTTCATTTATGTGTTCAGGAACATTTATATTGTAGACTGTCAAACGGTGTGTGGTTATAAAAGCCGAAGAAAGAGACAAGCAGGAAAAACTATTTTGATGTTCAATTTGTAAACATAGCCAAATGCTTCTGATACGAAATACTAGTGTTAGATACTGACTTTGCTGAAGAAAGACACGTGTATTAAATCAACAAGCTATTAAAAAAGGGTTCATATTCTCAGGTCCCAGGTATTATCAATTGGAGTCTGAATGACTATCAGCGTGTTCTCTATAGGCTCAAGAGCAAGAAAATAATAGGATTTTAAACAATAAGGCTAAAGACGTAATTTATAAACTATAGATCAGCCAGCAAATGTTGTACTGGAATCAATGTATTCAAAGAAGAATACATCAGTTACACTACTTAATCTTGTCTAATAGCTTAGTGGTGATGGTAGTTATTTTTCTGAGCATAAGAACGTTGTTTTGTATAAACTGGGCAAAGGAAGAGCTTAAAATTAAAACAGAGCAACAGAAGGAATATGTGAGGTGATGTTTTTTTTCAGCATGTTGCAGAGAATACATTTCTTTCAGTATTTAAATTCTAAACTTGGCATCTAGTTGCAGTAAGGTTTCTCTGTTATTCATTAGAAAGGCAGGGAGGCATGTAAGACATGATGAAGACCTCCTCTTGTATCTGCTTTCTTGAGTATAAGCTCAGGTGCAGATGCATATATATATATATCCCTAATGTGGTCAGTGGAATGAAATGCACATTTTTTCAGTTGCTTATAGTTATCAGAAATAGTATTTCCTACTGCTCCAAGGTGAATCAGTACATTTGTGAAATATCTGTTTCTTCACAGAACTTTGAGGAGAGGTAATAGCCATAATAGCCCATTCATACATCTTTGCCAGTATATATTTGGTATTACTCTCTTCTAGCTCATCTTGTTATAATTGCATAAAGATCTCCCTACGGTATAAGTCTGACAGAAAGAAAGTATGTGGAGTCATGAGTTGAGATTATCTGATATGAGCCCCTTTAAATTTGAACTACGGGCCATAAAGGAGTATGAGCCCATCAGAGGTCAGAGCCTTAGACAGACTGTCAGGAATAGCACTGGAAAGCAGCAAAGAAAAGTAGGTAGTATTAGAAATGGTGAAGGCTGTTCATAAGGTTGTCATGGGTTCATGACAAGGTGTCATGCTCCCTCCTTGGGAAGATTTCTGCTCTGTTGTAGGGACATACTTTTTTGATGAGCCTCGAAGTAGGTATTCTTTTTCATGTGTTTATTCTGACTTTTGTGGAAATCAGTTCCTAATCAAGTCTTATTCTAAGAACCCTGAACTGATGATGATTGTTTCCATTTGATTATTATTTCTTTTGAATTTGGCTTAAATCCTCAAAAAGATAACTGCCAGATTGCTCGTAACATAGTTTAGAAGGTTTTTCCAGAAGTAGCTGCACTGTAAAACAGAAGGTTGTTTGGCACTGTTGGTTGCGGTGGGTATACCCATATTGCATTTTGCTGACTTCCCTCTCATCAGGGATGGTGAGAAAAATGTAAGGATGGTGAAAAGACTTGTGGGCTGAGGTCATGGCAGTTTAATAAGAAGAGCAAAAGCTGCATATGCAAGCGAAGCAAAAAGGGAAATTCATTCACTACTTCCAATTGGCAGGCAGATGTCCAGCTATTTCCTAGCTTGCCTAATGGTTACTTGGGAAGACAAATGCCATAGCTGTAAATGTCTCCCCTTCCTTCTTTCCCTGGGTTTTCATTGCTGAGCATGATGTTGTTTGATATGGAATAGCCCTGTGGTCAGTTTGGATCAGCTGTCTTGGCTGTGTTGCCCACTAACCTTTTGTCCACCCCTGGCTCACTGACACTGGGGTTGGAGCTCATGGACAGAGAGCCCTAGTGCCATGCAAACCCTGTGAGTTGCAGCCAAGACATTGGTGCGTTAACACCGTTTCAGCCACAGTTGTGGAGCATAGCACCATACGGGCTGCTCTGAAGAGGGTTAAATTTGTTTTCATCCCAGCTAGACCCTGTACTGAGATTAAAAAAAGGAAACTTTCACTTCAGCCATCCTGATGGTTATGAATCGCTTATCTACCTCTCTTTCAAGAAGAGGAAAGGGAGGTGAAAACTACTTCTGAAAGAGGCCAGTTAAAGCCTTACTGGCTGGGACATCAAATCTGCTGTAGTCATTCTGATGGCTTTGGAAGATTTCAGAATTATAGGAGCTTCTTTTAACCTGAATTTTCTAAGAAAGGCTACTTCTGATATGAATCCTGAACTGATAATGAAATTAAAGGTCTGTTCATGCTGCTATGATGGATTACTATAAGATACAGAAGTCAGAATGAATTTGTTATGCATTTATTACTTTCCAATCTAATAGTAAGCATATTCTAATAACAAATGTCTTGTTTATCAGTCATCTATTTTGAATGTCATCACAGGTTTAGAATTATTTTCAAACAGTGTTGGCAGCATGTATTTAAAAAACCTAGCAGAGTACATCCTGGCTTGTGAATCAAGCAGCAGAGTACTCTATGAACCATATGCAAGTATTCCAGTAAGATGGTTTTGATGTGTTTTTTTCAGGAGGAATGATCATATTTAATAGAGACTGATAGTTTAATAATGCTGTAAAATGTTTCAGCAAAGTGTCATTTCTATTGCGTGTTAGAAGCATTCTGAGGAATTACTGTGGGGCCACCAGTCTTGATATATTCATTTCTGAAAAGTGCTCAGATAGTAATTTGTACTTTTGTGATAGAAATGCTTAAGTGCATGAATGGATCCATATTGTTTACCTTTGTAAGGATGTAGCATCTTTCTGCTGAATTAGAGGAGTTAGGGACTCAGATCATCATCTCGCTGTAGTTTTTGCAGCGAATAAGGGTATGTTCAACAGTTTGAGACAGTCAACTTTGTCTCTGATTTAGTGAGTGATGTGGAATGACACAGTGGTCGATATTTCTGTCTCTAAGGTATGTTCCTAAGGTGTGTACCAGATTTCCGTGGAATGGGTTTGCATAAACCCATGTATACAAGAGAAATAAACAGGTGGTGGGGATGTGTGAGAGTAAGTGGGAAAGGAGAAATATGCCCCAGGGTTCTGCAAAATTGGTGAAGGATGGGCACAATGCTGGAACACAGGATAATTTTTTGTCATCCTTTGGAGTTTTGCTTGCTGTCTGCTTCCCACCAGACAGCATTTGGCCTATGCCAGCATCCCATATGTATGCCTTATTCAGGTATTGGCCACAGAGGTGAATTGGATCAATACCTCAGCCTTCTATTGCAGGTTGGAAGAGGCTTGGAGCAACCTGGTGTAGTGGCAGGTATCCCTGCCCATGGCAAGGATTTGGAACTGGATGAGCTTTAAGGTCCCTTCCAACCCAAACCATTCTAGGATTTTATGATTCTGTGATTGTCAGATAGTGAGGTTGCGATGGAAATTGACAACCAGAGAATGTGGGAAGAATCAAAAAAAGGCATCTGCGCAATGCTAAAATCACAAGTGTGATTGGAGTATCCCAGGGAAACTCCACCTGTGAGGAATTGGGTAGGTTTTGATAAACCTACAGCCATTGCTGAATGGAAGTAAATTTGCTGATACTGGGAGTTTTAGCATGGCTCCCAGTATGAAAACCATTCCTGGAATACAACTGCTTTCTTCCTGGGACAACAAGGTAACTTCAATGTAATGGCTCTGAGGAAGTTATCTCAGGCCAGTATTTATAGGATAGCCATAAATCTTTAACTGTTACAGATAAAATGACAGGACTAGATGTACAGAGCAATGTCTGTAATTTTTCTGCTTCTAAATGTGCTACACCCGTCATGAAACTGTATCTGTTTATGACCACGTCAGATTGCAAATTGCATGGTTTTCTCTGAAATTTGAGGCACTTGATCTGAGGGTTGAAGACTTCCTGTTGTTTATTGGAGGAATTGTCTTTGCTGGCAATATTTATTTTAAAGTAAGACAAACTGTTCTTGGAATTGTTTGCATCAGAGTACTTAGGGCTGTATCTTCAAAGCATAGAGACATCTAAAGATTCATACTTTCTCAAGCTTATGGATGGGAGTATATCTTCATAATTTTGACAGTCCTCCTAAGTGTCATTCTGGCTCTTCAGGATTTGCAGTGCTATTAAAAACTGAGACTTCAGAGGATGAATGAAAAGATTTATCTCTCTCCAGACCATTTCCATTAAAACAACCTAGATCAGAATAAATTTTCTTCCAGGCTTTAAAAATCTCACATTTCAGATGTGTTGAGGACACATTTTTCTCTCTTACTAGTATTGGTGTTATGTTTTGAGTATGTTTCTGTAATATGTTACACGCCACCCTTGAAGATAGAAAATACGTTCAAGTGAGGCGCATAATTTTCAGTTAGGCAAGAAGAACTTTTGCTTCTGAAATCAGAACATGAGATATGAGATGAGTTAGATCTGACTTCACGAGTCCACATGCTACCAGAGTGAAAATTCAAAATAAAGGCTTCCATATGTAATTATAAAATAAAGGCTTCCATATGTAATTATAAAATAAAATACAAAAATTACCTTCTCTTTGGTTTTATGGCACCAAGAAACTAAGGTATTTGGTGTTGTATTTTATATTTTCCAGAGGGATGGAGGTTTCCTCTGGGTTTCCATCACTTATTTTCCCTTAAACTTTGAGAGGGTTTTTTAATCAGAAATTATATTGCAAAAGTAGATCTTGTCCTTAGAAATTCTCAGTTTTATAAAGTAGCAGCTCTCTTTGCGGGCAACAGTGAGCACAAAAAACTTCTAGAAAAAGCAAAGCAGCATTTCATAGCGTATTTCATCAGCATAAGCTACCAAAAATGCAACAAGGCTGTGGTGCCAGTTCCTTTCCATCCTGTTTTTGCCATCATGCTGTTAAACATTTGATGTAATTCATTAGTAAACTCTAGAAAAGTTACTAAAATAATACCACTCTTGACAAGGATCGCTGGTAACAAAGTCTCAGTGCAAGCGTGTAGAAAAATATAGCCTTGCTATTACCATTGAGGAAGAAGCACAAAAAGAAAAAGGTGGGCATGGCAGAGATGGAGATAGAGATGCAGCTCACTGGCAGGAATAAGAATTATTTATGGGAAGTGAACTGCATCCTTCTTGACAAAAGCCTGATTAAGTTTGTGGGCATGGGTGAAAAAAGAGGAGACAGTAACAAATCTATGTACATCACACATAACAAATTCTAACAGTAAATATCTCCAAGCCTCTCACCAGCCTCCTCCTTCTGTATTTTTTTAATGATTTCAGTGACTTATCTCTGCAATAAAAAAAAAATCTAATTAGATTGGAAAGAGTAGCACATTAATTAACAGATAAACTAACAGTATTAAAGAGCAATACTTTAGAAGCTTAGTCTGGTCTTCCTAATTAGGCAGCTCTCTCTGTGTGAAGTAGAAAATGCATGTAACTCAGCAATATAACATAAAGGGCAAAAGGGCCCATTATTCTGGCAGACAGTGAAGAGAAAAAGAGAGGGGAAGAAAAATCCCTGAAACATCACTTAGGCTCAGTGATCTGTAACTGCTCCGTGGGTTTCACTGAGATTAAAGCAGATTTATATTCAGTATATTTGACCAGTTCTAATGTCGTTTCCTCCAGTTTTCTTGGGAAAAGCATCTCGGAGTAATAAGAGTCCAGTATCGGGGATCAAAATGTTGTCTTTGTGCTGTCTTACTTAGGATGAAAGGTGTGTAATTAGGCAGTTAGGCAAAATGTTCCTTCCCATCCTTTTCACAGAACTGAGCTGGGCTTGGCAGAGCAGTAGGCTTCTTTTTATTGCAAGGTACATAGGAGTTTTGCTTTCAAGTTGTGTATTTATTTTGTACTGCTTTACAGTTTCATTTTTATGTTTCACTGTCTTAAAGTTCAGAGATAAAAGCTTGTACCAGGAAACCCTTATTTATTTGAAGGACATACACTGAGAAGTGCCCATCTAGTTCATTGGGATTTTTGCCATTAGCACCTTAGGTAATGAGAAATTAGTATTGCAAATACTAACCCAAAAGCTTAGATTCCACTTTTTCATACATCCCTTGAGCAGACTATAAAACAGACCAGTGCATCATGCTCTGATGGTGCATAGCACATCTGGAAGAAGCAAAAAGAGATCAGTTTTCACTCGTTGAGGTTAAAAAGAATCTGGAAAATCACAACTTTCATTTAAATATAGTTTATCTTACAGCTCAGAGTATGAACCAAGTCTAAATGTGTTGCTGAGTCACTTGTATGCAGTCTATAAAAGAAAGGGTAGATGATTTGCACAACAGTCCCCTTTGTCAATGAAGCAGAGTGTTTGTTGTCTCTCTGGAAGGGTCAGTTTAAATATCAGTATTGTCAAGTGGTTTACTTCACCTGTTTAGAAGAAAACCAGAGCTGTTCCTTAAAGGCACATAAAATTGAGTAAAGGCTGCTCTTAGGATTTGGGGAGACTAAGAACATGTTGTTCATGCCAGAGGACACTTCACAATGAACAAATAAGAAATGCTAACATAGGATATGATCACATATGTTTGATAGCAAACTCCTCTGGAATTCAAAGCAATACTGATTCAGTGGAAGCTGAAATAGCTTTAAGTAGTGATGGGATTTTCTTGTAATAATTCTTCAGTGTAGACAAGGCCATCTGAAGTCGTTTAAGCACCTCCGAATGAAAAGCGTGTACAGTCCATTTGATCTCCCTGTGGCTTTAACTACTCATCTCTCTGCATGGCAGTATCCTAAGGGATCAAAGATCTTTGGAAGAAAACAGTCCTAAGGACTTAAAAAGTTACTACCAGAAGGACCTACAGTTGTCACTTGGGGTGTTGGTTGATGAGAAAATGAACATGAGCCGGCAGTGTGCTCTTTCAGACCAGAAAGCCAACCGTATGCTGGGCTGCATCAAAAGGAGTGTGACCAGCAGATTGAGGGAGGTGATCCTGCCCCTCTACTCTGCTCTCATGAGACC
>JASSUY010015811.1:3867-18993 GCA_032466535.1 Forpus xanthops | reverse complement strand
AAAAACAATTTCTTATTTATAAAAAAAAAAAAAAAAAAAAAAAAAAAAAATCCAAAAAAAACCAAAAACACCAATTCCCAGATTTGGGACATGCACAAGCCCCTTTTACCCAATTCTCACCTGCCCAGGACTGGTACTGGTGGGAAGAATCACAGAACCACAGAAAAGCAGTTATTCACATTGAATGCTGGTTTTCAACAGTGATTTGAAAGCTGCTAAATCCCAGTTAGGTTAAATCCTTCTCAGATCTGTTTGACATAGACCTATGCATGGACAGCGCAAAACCTTTGAGGTCAACAGGCCCAAAACAAAGTTAAATGTCTCTCCTTTTTATATGCCACAGGCAGTTCTGCATGTAGGAGCTCCCCAAGGCATCAATGTTGCCTGATGAAATACACTTACCTTTGCCTTTTTCTTGCACAATCGAAGAGCAAGTAGGGAATGGATCAGAAAAATTATTTGATAACTCTATGAAAACAAAATCAGCTTGCAAGCTATTCAGAAACTTTTCATGTAGATTCTTTTCTAAAGAAACACTCAGGTGGAGGCGGATAATTGTGTATAAGAACAAAGAAACGTGATAAGCCCACATGTGTCAGAGTGAATGTTTGTTCCTTCTTTCCTAGTGAGACGGTTAACTTCTCGCAGCCTTTCTTATTTACATTTTAAATAATGAAACACCCACGATTAGCAGGCACTTTTCCATTGCTGCTCTTTGCAAAAAGAGTATTAATAATGTTATTAATAAAGCTGGGAAGACTGCAATAAAATGTCTCTGTTCTTAAAACAAAGGAGCATCCTGAAGAACCCAGTAGGTTTTCTGATTTATGTAGGTTTGATGGCACAAATATGATTAAAATATTCTCTGCTAGTAGATTAGAAATGCCAATTTATGTAACAGAAAGTGCCTAAAGTATAGGCACATTTGTTTAAAGAGATTTTATTCCCAGTTGGTTTCCACTTGCTTCATTACCTAGTCCTCAAATCCCTTCGGTAACTTCTGCTAATCAGGGTGGAGTAAATGCCACTGTAGTCTTCACCAGTGAAAACATTATGGAGCTAGAAAATATGGGATCTGTGAAGAATATAGGTCCCTGGTGCAGAGCCAGAGGTGTAAACTCAGCACTATGCCAGAAGCTACACTGCTAAGATTGCAGTTTGATTTGCCCCCTCAGCAGCAGCAGCTCATGTTGATCCCACAGTATCTTTGAAAATGTGCTCATATGGTCTAGTTATAATTGGTGGCAGGCATAACGCATATGCTACATAGCGGATTGCACATCTATTGCAGGACTGAGAACTTGTGGAAACAATTGGAACAGTGCTAATGTATTCTGACAGCTTCATTTGGGGCAGAGGGGGTTTACAGTTTTTTAAATATTGCAGGTTGCCATCAGAAAAATAACTACAAAGACATATTAAAGTCATGCTTCACAGTCTACACATAGCATTTTGTGTCTTTTCACAATGCTAGAGGACACATTAGCTCAGGATATCTAAAGTAATTTATTTCACCTTATATGTACCCAGTATTTTGCCTGGTTTGAAAAAAAAAACAAGTAAAAACTCCAAAAATTCAACATTTTAAAAGCATGAATAGAGCAGAAAAGGTTCAGAAAGTGTTCCAATTTTAGTTTCAACTGTATAATTCACCTGAATGATTGTGTACAGTTAGGAGGGACAAGGTTTCATTCAGGACAAGGACAGCTATCCTTATCTACTGGTTTGCAAGAAAATCTATAGAAGGTGTGGGAAAATAGGAGTCAAGCCTGGTAGAAGGGTAGTAGTAAAATAGCAAACGAAGAAGAGGTGAAAGAGGGGCAAAATGGAGTCACGCAGCTTTCCTGCCTGAAGGAGGACAGACATATTTTGTAGGACAGACATGCACCTTTCTGATTCACCCTGATATCTACAAATTGCCTTCCAAGTTCCTGACTTTTCTTTTTCACTGTTTTTCTTTGTTGTTAGGGCTTCTAAAATACAGACACTAAGATTTGTTACACTTGCGACTGAATTACATATCACTAAACCTAAAAGCTAGAAAATCACTGGAGTCTTACTTATACTGTGATGTCTTCTCAGTAATAGCTTTTAACACTTGTGATGCAGATTGAACACAGTTTTAGATCAATTACTGTAAATATATAATTTATCAAGTCTTGAATCATATATAGAGACGAAGCATACAGTAGGAACACAGAGGGAAAAGCTCTAAAAAAATCTATTACTGCATCCTATGTATGCTCTGCAGATTTTAACTGCAAAGCCATGTTCAACCTTTTCTGTTTTCCTCCTCTGAACCACAGTATAGTCAGTGCACAAATCCCTCATGTATTCAAGCCATAGACTCATAGTGCAGAGAGGTCAAGACTCAGCGTGCTGGTTTTGGCTGGGCTGGAGTTAATTTCCAGCTAGCTAGTTAATTTCCAGTAGCTAGTATGGGCTATGTTTTGGATTTGTGCTGGAAGAAGTGCTGATAACACTGGGGTGTTTTAGCTGATGCTGAGCAGTGATTACACAGAACCAAGGTCTTTTCTGCCCCTCACAGCACCCCACCAGGGAGCAGGCTGGGGGTGCACAAGGAGCTGGGAGAGGACACAACCAGGACAGCTGACCCCAACTAACTCCAGGGATATCCCGCACCATATGGAGACATGCTCAACATATAAAGCTGGGGAAGAAGAAGGAAGAGGAAACACTGGGAGTGATGGCGTTTGTCCTCCCAAGTAACCATTACATATGTATGGAGCCCTGCTGTACACCTGCCTGCCCATGGGAAGTGGTGAATGAATTCCTGGTTTTATGTTGCTTGTGTGCAGCTCTTACTTTACCTATTAAACTGCCTTTATATCAGCTCACGAGTTTCCCCACTTTTACTTTTCAATTTTTCTTCCCCATTCCACCACAGAGGAGTGAGCAAGTGGCTATTCGGGGCTCAGTTGCTGTCTGGGGTTAAACTATGGCACTTGGAAAAGCAAATCAATACTCAGAAATGCGCAAGAGACAATACATGGCTAGCACTTCACTCCTCTCTGCAGAGCAGTCTGTGAGCAGCTTGGATTGTTACACACATTCACTGGCAGAATCCATCTAGGGCTGTGGACCCCTTCAAAACTGTCATACAAATAACAGCAAGGACTGACCATCCAGCAACGTACGTCCAAGGCCAAACTCCTTCAAAAGTACAAGGAAAGACAGTGAGTCTCAGTAAGTCATGGAACCCAGTTTGTGTTGCAGACTCCACCCCATGCTGCATTCTGACACTAAACTTTGCTGTAGGTCAGTCATAATATAGTCCCTACCAGAACACTTTATGCCAGTACCTTAGAAAGATGGTTGATAATTCACTGAAGAATTGCAACCTGAAAATGTGTGCCCTAGAGTAAGGCCTATCCCTTCTTAGTGCCCCAACCATTAAGTTAAAATCAGTTTCTTTGTTTTCTTTCAGATGTTCCTGGAGCAGAACAGGCAAAGGTTATCCAAGAAACGAGTAAGGAACCCACTGGCTTGAGACATGACATTAAATATCCCAGTACCCCAAAGGGCTAAATAAAGCCTATAATTCAGCTTTGCCTCTTTGTGGACAAGTGTCTAGGCCCAGTTCCAATTACTCTGCCCTAACAAGTACTATTCATATGAAACTGAACAGCTTTAACAGGAGAGAACAAGAAACACCAGCAGTACAGAGGAGGTAGAGTGATTTCAGAATGTCTAAAGAATCCGGACACTGCAACTCAAGCTGTCATACCAAATGAAATATAGTGTGGACATGGTCACAAACACACCTATAATCCAAGGAATTGCTACTCTGCAATTCAGCCTCAGGAAAATTGCTTCCCTTACAGCTTGGATACCAATATGAAGCTAAAGACCAACAACCATCCTAATCCACCTGATGCTGAAGCACAGCAGACCATTTCCTCCAGAGAACAAAGGCTAGCTGAGGCTGCCCGTGTCCGTTACTCAGCTCCTCATGAGACATTTCAAATGAATGAATAAACATTTGTGGGAGGTTTTAGGCTTTGTATCAGACAGTCAACAAATCCCACAAGGAGAAAACTAGCACTTTCAATGACCATCAGGTTCCTCAATCATCTCAAAATGTCATGAACTGGTTCTCACAAAAATAAAGGTATGTTAGCAGCTTCTAAACATGAGTCGTATCCAATGTTCTGACAGACTGTAATCCTGAGGCCAGGGTATTCAGTGTGCAACACTTTCTGAAATTACTTTATGAGCAACATATGAGCATCACCTGGGAAAAGAAAAAAGGATTTCTCAAGAGTAAAGTACTGACGCAGGAAGAGTGTTTCTGACATCAGATTAGAGGCATTCAGAAGGAGAATAATAGTGTGTTAAAGGGGAGGATTTTACACTACAATAAAATATGCACTACACAGAACAATGGACAATGTTGCTAAAAATTATACAGAATTCTGAATCTCTTAAGGGTAAATTTAACCGAAAACACTTGGGTAAGGTGAAGTTTCAAGTGGGAGTTCTAAGAAGTCTTCTTGCTATCAGACAAATAGAAGTTTAAAAAATAAGCTATATATGGCTGAGTGACACACACTTTTTAGTCAAAATTGTCAATCAGGAGGGGTTAAAATACATATAAAGAATGTGAAATGCTTCCAGAAGTGCCTAAAAGTCCACTGCGTACTTTAACACCTCATCTGATTTAAGGACCACAGAAATATCCTTTATCCCTAAACCACTGTGAATAATGCAATCCAATGAAATATTAATGGTGTACAAGTGATCTGCAAACATTATGTGTTCAAACTGCTATGATGTTCAAAAAATTACATTTGTTAAGTGACACCATATACCTATGGAATAACAGTGAGCAAAAAGGAAGACCCTGAGAATATTCTGGATGTACAGAAGAATAGGAATCTTTTAGGGACTGTTGCTTGCACTTCTATGTAAACAATGAATAGGTGAATACTTGCAACAAAGGCTGCAGACTTCACCACATTGAACAGAAAGAAACAGCCATAGAGGAGGCATTTAAATCAACAGAGAGAAATAGCTTCCAAGTGTGAGAAATTCTCTTGGATCCTTACAGAATGCCTTATCACTTCATGTGAAGCCCATTAAGGAACAGGAATTTCTTTCTACCCTCTTCATTGAAGAAGAAACTTACTTTCATGACTGTATTCTACACTTATGGACACAATTTTTTTTAATTTTTTTTTTCAGAGATATTTCATATATGTGAATATTTATCATGGCAATTTTATAAAATATATAAGTGTGTACATCTATACATAGGAACAGAAGCTGGAAGAAGAGCTCCTTTTTCATTTCAGCATGGTGAAAATAAGAGCCTGACTGGAGATAGATTGATTTCTAAGTAGCACAGAATCTTCTGGGCAGTGTTAGTTAAATAGCTTTTTACTGTGTCATCATGATGAAACTACAAAGCTCTGGAAGCATAAATAGCTTTGCTAAATTTTGTTAATTGAAGATGTTCACAATGCTTCTCCAAGCACTCAAAAAATGCAGCAATAGGTGCCAGAGAAAGTCCATTAAATAACAAAAGAACCTGCAGGTACTCAGAATTAATAATCTACCTTGTAGAAGAAGAAAAGATGCCAAATCTAACACAGTGTGACAGAGAAAGAGTTTTGCAATAATAGTAAGGTTTCAAGAAAAAAATTTACATTATAAAATCAGATGGACTGTTATGATATGACTTCCTGTATAACGAATACCTTCAAACCTTATAAAGTCACCAGCCCACAACTTCCCAGTGGGCACTGCAGCTTTCTAAGAGCCCTCAAGCTAGATTTAAAAACATCAGAAAAGTCTTCCTAATAATTAGTGTTGTTTGTACTTTTCTTCCCAGCCTTTGTTTAGTTATAGCATCCTACTATGCTTTATTTTAATAGCTGAAAGGAACTTCTGCTTCTAAATTCTCTTCCTTCCATAAGTACTTCTTGACCTTGGCAAAGGTAAAATCAAATCTCTCTGACCTCTTCTTGAGAGTAGGCATTCTAGTATCGATACTGCTTTTACAGCATTTTCCTAATTCTGTTCAAGATCTCAGCTTCCCTTTGGAGTGCTTCAGGGTTTTGTGGGTTTAATTAATCATACACTCATAGAATGGTTACGGTTGGAAAGGACCTTAAGATTATCCCATGGACAGGGATGCCTCACCCTAGACCAAGGCTCTCTCCAACCTGGCCTTGAACACTGCCAAGTATGGAGCATTTGCCATTTCTCCAGAAAACCTGTTCCAGTACCTCACTACCCTCACAGTAGAGAATTTTCTCCTTATATCCGGCCTGAACTTCCCCTGTTTAGGTTTATTAATGCTACAAAAGTAAGAATAACATCTTCTTATATCTCTACTTGATGCTTCCCTGCTTTCTAATCAAAAGACCATGGGCACTTTTAATGACTGTGTCATCCTGACTATTCATTATGATAAGAGGAAGCACCATTTTCACAGCAGGGTGTTCATGAAGAAAGATCAAGAGTGGAAGTAACTGGCAGTGTGTTGCTCTTTCTGATACCATGTGGTAATCTCTTTTCCCAGTTTCTTAGCCTCCCTTTTCAAAACCTCTAATCTCTGAAACATCTGGAAAAGTGTTCAAAGTGCATGCAATTTGGAAAATGGCAGCACCTTTTCTAACATAAGACTGTAACTCAATGTCATGATCAAGACAGGCTTGTTTTCCTCCCTGATGCTCATATACTTTCTGCCTCTGGGTTACTCCGAACTTTCCCTTTTCCACACTTAGATGCAACTACATATTATTTAATGTTTCAACTAGAAATTTTCTTTCTGATGTGTAATTTGATCCAAAGGAATAGTCTGTTTTTCTGAAATACCTCTCACATTGAGATCTGTTTTAATGATCCCCAGCAACTTCCTGAGAAATACATTATATCTTTTTTTTACTTTTCTGTTCTTGTTCTTTTCTGCAATTGATAGTATCTCTTTTCAACTTGTTTCTTTTCCTCAGTGTTATCTTTCTTTACTTCAGCTGTTCTTTGTTTTTTCTTTAAACACTTAAGTTTTCAAATTAACTTTGATCTCTGTGTGTGGGTTGTCCTGGATAATGCTACTTTTTATCTCTGTAGTATGTCTGCCTTTTTTCTCCATTAATGTTCCACACCTATAAATTATTGTGGAACATGTTTCTATTTTCCCCACACTGCTTCCAGCCACAGAGAATTCACACTGACTTTAGGCTCACTACTTTACATTGTCCAAAACTTTTATAATTCTCAGCTTTTTGAGAAAGGCTGTTAATATTTTAGGGCTATATTTTGACTTCAGAGAAGCACATGTAATTCCAAGTGTGTCCACTGGGAACCTGTAGGTATCTTTCAGGGATGAGTTTGGCCTTCAGTCCACAAATGAAGTTAAAATATGTTCCAGCACACTGTGTATGTTCTTTCTACTGTCACGTTATATTTATATTTATATATATCCATATATAAACACAGTTATGTTGTGTCCCATTTTGGGGCATGGGAAAACACAACTTATTGCAAGTTAGGCCTGTAAAACAGCAGAATAGCTGTTTCATTAAAGGATAAAAATTCTGGCAAAATCTTATTTGGAATGTCTAGAAATACAAATATACAAAAAATAAACACATCAAAGTACAAGTGAGAATTCTTTTGTATCAGGCAGATGAATTTTGGACTAGTGAGAATATAAAAGAAAAAGATTGAATTCTTCAGCCTGAGCTCCATTGAGAGACAGAAGAACTTCTGACAGCCTTGATAACTTTTGATACATGAAAACAACCTTCTCTACCATGAAGTCCATCAGTGATTTAAGGCGAGAAAAGTATCTTTTGGGTAGGCGCTCCTCAGGACCAGAAGGGACAGTGCAGTTTGTTGCAACACAGAAAGTTTACAAGTTGGCTGAATGTAAGCCTAAATACAAAGACTTCCAACAGACGATGGAACTTGCTTATAAGACATTTTCATTGGTAGTCATTTTGAGATTCTGCTACTTAATGAGAGATCTAACCTTGTATTTCTAATGTAAACAGGCTTTTGTGGCTTAAAGGCTTTTGTTTGAGAGCTCACTAGAGGAAAATACCTAAGTGGATCCCCTTTAAAGTTCTGGCCACTTCAAGGTCCCTGCTGGAAAATCTTTTCCTTCACCAGTCTACATGTTTTATCAGTGTATGACAGCATATGAGAAATGAGCTTTGATTCAACAAGCCAGAAAAGCTCAGTTAGAGAGAATATATGGTCTTGATTCCCTACGCACCAAAGCAGGAAGGCAGGTTTGCAGCTTATTGACTGCAAAGGTATAGACATAGGCACAAACCCCATATTCATTGTGCCTCACAGACCTGAGGTCTCAATCTCTCCTGATCTCCATAAGAAGTGTTTCTACTATGTGATGGCCTCCAATGCCTGAGAGTCAGGACTATCTCTATTAACTTCGTCTGATAACTTCTCCAGGGAAAGAACAGATACACCAAAAACTTGTAATCTGGGGTCTGTACTGCTCAAGACCTCTCCAGACTGCATCAGGACTCTTTTCCACAATTACCTTGTTTCAGACATGGTCTTAATATTAAATTATGTTTTCCTTGAAGGGAAAACCATTGTTTTATGCTAATTGTGACAATAAACCAAAGGGAAGGAACTATATTCTAAGAATGGATTCACATGCAAACATACTTTGAAAATAGAAGTGCTAAATTGCACTTTATTGCATTAGCTATGTACAATGCAGTTTTTATAACAATGATATATTGAATTAATAGAAATTTTCACAAGCTTGAATGAATTCTGTGCTGAATCAGGAAGGCAATTAATACTTCCCTGATTGTTTTACACAATTAGGGATATGCCATACAAAACTAAATTGTCTTCATTGATGTGAGTATAATTTTACCCCATGTTATCTCTGTATTCTGAGGCAACAGACTGCTTGGGATAATAAACTGTATTTAAAGAAAAACCTCTAAGCAAGTTTGTGCTAGCAACCATCACTTAACCTCTAAATCGATTTACTTTTAGGTGGTGATACAAATACTGTTTATCAAATGCCACTGTTCAAGATTATTTCTCTTCACAGTGGACTTCAGAGCTCAGAATAGCCATTTCTCTCAATGACAGAGTGAACATTCTTAGAACTGTCTCTATTCTCATGATGTCAGATAAAAGATAGTTTGATTCAATTATGATATAGGATTCAGGAGAGACCAGAATGAATGATAGCCATGAGTAAATCCTTTAAATTGTCAGATTATACTTGTTTTGTTGACAAATGTGTTTACATTTTACTATTCAGAATGGAAATTGTTGAATATTTAAGAGATCTGTGTTTGCACCTTATGAAAAATCTATATTAGATATATAGAACGTAATTACCCATTCCCTGTGCCAAATCTGACTTTATGGTTACCACATGAACAGATATTGTATAGGAAAAACAATAGTTTCTTGGCTATACTCTTTGTTCTATAGTAACATTTCCTAAATATAAAATTGATAGTGCTTTAATTTAAGAACAAAAGACAGATTAATCATAGTTTGGATAGGACACAAGCTCCTTTGAAATTCTTACCACAGTTGCTCAGTCCTTGTAAATCAGCCCTTGATTTTTTTAAATGTTTATTACTTCAACCTAGGCACAGGCCCAAAAAGTTTTTTTTAGTAATAACAATAACAATTTCAACAGGAGTCCCCATTTTCCTCCATCTTGTTTACTTTTGAACACAAAAGAGAGACACAGTTTATTTAAAAAAAATATTTTTTTTTCCTTCTTGGGATAACATTTCTATTAATATAGAAGGAAATAAACCTATAAAATAATATATTATGTTGATATTCAGTTCATTAAAAAACTATTTTTGTCATTAAGTTATTCGGTTTTGTTCATCCAGATTTTGAAAGCAATCTAATGGAACAAACATTTATCTGTGATCAGTTGGTAGGGACCAGCTCATATTTAGTCTGAAGACTGAAAGGTCATTGACTTGTGTCCTCACAAGCTCTCTGACTTCTTCTGGGAAAATGACCACCCATCAGTGAGAATACCTTTGTAGTTCTATTTGCACTTCTATTTTGTTCACTTTTTATCCCATTTTTACTCCCTCTTTCTTTTATCAACATCAGGCTTTCAGACTCAGATAGGGGACAGAAAACAGTGGTAAACACTGTTTAACAGCACACACAGGGTTAAGGCCACTCAACAAAGCACATACCTATGAACCGATTAAAATCCTGTAAGTGGTCATTTGATAATTTTTCTGGTGTGATTACTCTCATTAAATTGACAATGGTTTATCTGTGTGTTTAGATAAGAAGAGTTTCATCCACAGTTCATAAGAATTAAATGTCAAAATGGCTGTGTAGGGAAGGAACCCTCCATCAGATGTGGCCAAACAGGAAGATTTCATCAGCTGCATCAGAGGTAGTTACTGTCAAACACTTCTGGTGAAGAGACCAATGCATGTAAAAGAGAAATCAAGCGGCTGAATGGCCACAACAGCCTTTTTGCACTGAGGTTACTAGTTTAAAGCAAGTTCCAGTCAAGAATAATTGTACTCAGTTCAAATTAGATTGCTGCTTGCTTCTTAGCTCTGTGAAAGGAGGCAGATGATCACAGTCAGTTTCCCATTAACCTGTCTGCTTTACTAAAACCACCTGCACAATTGAAACTAATTAGTGCCCTCAATCGCAGTATCAACAGAAAGGATACAATTAAATAGTAATGGATTATGAACTATATCCTCTCCCTACAGACACAGTACTTTTAGACGCTGGCAGCGAACAAGCTCGCCTGGCTGGCACTTGAAGAGGGGCTGCATTTACACCAGTGTATTGCCAGTCAAGATCCAGTCACAAGCAGAAATGTATCTTATGCAGGAATGAACATTAATGAGGATATATTTGTTCAGTTAGAATATAGGCCTAGAGCAGTGGAAAACACTACTTTATTTGAATTGAAGGGATTAAAGTGATATGAGCCCTAGAGCTATCAAAAGGCCATCAGACACAAATCTCATGAGGAACTACTAAACTCCCTTTCCTCCAAGGACTCATGCAAAGTCATTGCAGCAATAAAAAGAGAATGGCATTAACTCATAGAGCAACATATTTAAGAACAGGCTGAGAATACAATGGTACAGTGCTTCCAGTAAAGGCAACCCCTAACCATGAACTGGGCAGCTTACACCAGCAAGTGAGAGCTGGAGAGCAGGTTTCTGGTGCACTTCTGGCAGAAAGAGTTCCTATTCTAAGTTCTTGCTGCTGTCATCCCTAGAAAGGATTTATCCTAAAAACAAAATACACTTTCAACTAGAGCACTGGTTCTAGAATTCCCTAGTCTGCTGTTTTCTCATTCCTCTCTTCACAGCTTGTCCAGACTGCTGCTTTTGCCTTCACAGGTCTCAGCATTCCTAAGTAGCACATGCATCTCTGCTGTACCATTCTCCCTTTATTTTCTGCCTTCCTTGAAAAGGGGTGCTATCTGATGATTTTAGAATTCCTTCAGTTGCCTTCTCAGTCCCATTTGAGATACCTCCACACCTCCTAACCCTACTACTACCAGATCAGCTGCTGGAGGAAGGCCTAATCGGTGTTCAAGATGCACAAACAACCTTCAGTAACCAAGAATAGAACTCTCCATTTGGTTAGCTGCTGCAGAGACTTGCGAAGGGAAGGTGACTGGGACCTGGGTGAAATTTGTGCTCTACTCTCTTTAGTTAAAAGTACCTGACTGGCCAGTTGCATTCATCTTGCTCTCTGTCTGGCTGCTCTTCAAAGAGCAATGTGTAAGAATGGCATAAGCATGTCTTTCAAGGACAGGGTCTTCAGGAATTTTTCTGTAAACCATTAAAGATGCTGTCGTTGGCTTTTACAGATATATGAGCACCGGTGCTTCTGTTACTGTTTTTAATATGGCACCTTGCAATTAAATACTTGCTTCAGCCATACACTGTACTCAAAGGGGTTGATGTTCTGTCACAGCAGAGAGAATCATTTACTGTATTGTTTGGCCTAGAAATATAACAGTTTGAAACATACTAGTTGCTTCTTCAGATTTTTCTATGTTCATTCAATAGAGAATTGCTACTCACTCAAGACCTCTGTTCAATAGCATAAAATATCTGTAACACAGCTGGAGTGATATCAATCAATCTATTGACATGCACAAGCTACAAAGGAGTTCAAAATAAACTGTAGAAAATGTAAAATACAGCTTCTGATTCCATATAATAACTATGCAAGACAATATTTGCTCTCACAGCACTGGTTTAAGATGCATCAGACATGCAGTGCTCTCCAGGATGTACATGAAGGCCAGATTTCTCAGAAGTGATCAGAGTGCACACCTGCTCCTTGTATGACTCTTACAGTCAGATTTTCAGATGACTCATTGTCCTGGGTTCAGCAGTACCAGTTATTTTTCTCCCTCTTAGTAGCTGGTGCAGTGCTGTGGTTTTGACCTTTAGCCTGGGAACAGCACTGACAACACCAATGTTTTTAGTCGCTGCTCAGTAGTGTTTTGTCTGATCAAGGACTTTCTGAGTCTCATGCCCTGCCAGAGAGGAGGGGAAGCTAGGAGGAAGCAGAGACAGGACCCCTGACCCAAACTAACCAAAGAGGCATTCCATACCACAGCACATCATGCCCAGTATATAAACTGGAGGCAGTTACCTGGAAGGGCTAGATCATTGCTCGGGTTGGGTTGGGTGTTGGTTGGCAAGTGGCGAGTGGTTGTATTCTCTCCCCTTGTTATTTCCCTTGTCATTATTATTGGTGGTAGCAGCAGTGCTTTGTGTTATACTTTAGCTACTGAGCTGTTCTTATATTTATCTGATGGAGTTCTCCGGGAGTGAGGGAAGGAAGGGGGGCAGAGTGAGTGAATGGCTACATGGTTTCTGGGCTGCTGGTTGAGCTTAAACCACGACACTCATTTAGCAAATGGAGCTGCTTTGAAATTCCAAGTCTGGATGTGGATCATAAATTGATTTTAAGTCCCCATGCTTTTCTATAAAATGACAAGACTGAGAGAAAAAGCCAAACTTCAACCATAAATTGTTTTTCCTTAAAACAAGAACAATATAAATTTCTGCACTTCTGAAGAAGTGGTATATTAAGCACCTGTATGGTTTTCATTATGTCTACTCCCTTGATTATACTAGGATAAAAAGAGATTATTATACTAGTGAGCTTTCTAAAACATTATTCTGCTCCTAATCATTATGTATTTAAAAAAATTTGAGTAGGAAAAAAAAAAAGTCACCAAAACCAGAAGAACACATAAAAAAAGCCTGAGCTTGGACATGAAAAATCCCTCACATGAATTAAAAATGAATGAATGCTCCTCCACCTTTATTTCTTTAGGTCTTAACATGATTTCCTTTTCAGCTGGCAATTCTCTCATCTGCCCTGTACTGAATGTAGACGGTATCCTCTGGTGGATCATTTAGGTGGTAGCAAAGAGATAAACAGTGGAATCAACAATGCAAGTATGAGTCAGCTGTAGTAATACTCCTGCCATTTGGAATTTTTGCATGAGGAAAGACTACTGATTTATTTCTGAAAGGTCATCAAAGATAGAGTCTGGAAGCAACAACAACTTTCTTACGGCTTTCCATCCATTTCCTGCAGCAGAGCAGAAAAAGAGACAGAATTATAGATCTACTGTTTGTTTCTTTCCTGCAATTTTTTATAGAGTAAAATTTTCCCTCTACCACAGTTAACAAACTACTTTTTTCCAATCAACAAATGTTTGATTTCAGTATAATCAGATCAGAATGGATACAAAGAGAAGTTATGCTTATTAATATTTTAATTTTAAAAGTAATACTGCTAAACTAACAGGCACAATTAATAGCAATGTAAAAAATGTCTTTTTGCAAGTCTCCAATGTTCTTGTTTGTATTTCATGATAAAACATTAACAAAAAGACAGTTATATTAAAAACTAAGTCTTAGAAGACTGGTTAAGGCAAATACATTTAACTGCAATGTATCATTATTTGGATCTTGCCAGCAGAGCACACATCACTTTGCAACTATATTTGCATCCTTTTTGAACTTCTTAATCAAAGAACAAAATCTACATGAAGCTTTCCCCAACATCTTATTATTTGTGTATAGTGAATCTATATATATCGCTATTCAAGTCTATCCTTTCACATTGATCAAGTTCCTTGTTTAAGTAAAATGCACTTGAAGTCTAATTATTCTTCTAAAGAAACAAGGAAACAAAGCAGAAAAGAAAACCCTGATCAACTCCTTCAATTTAAAGAGCATGCAGTAACACCATTAGAAGATAGAGTTATGTGTCTTTAAAATACATGGTAATAAATAAATTAAATCACCCAGAACAAATAGCACCAGCTGCTTCGCCGATAAATATAGAAATCTGGAAATATAAGGGATAAACTACTTCAACCTAAACTGAAAAGGAAAAAAACCCAAAAACAGTAAAAAGCAGTGAAATGTTGTCTTTGTCTCCAAAGCCTTATGTTACCCATTTATTTCGTATTGAGTCCATTTAGCTTTCTCTCATCTTCTTCCATCTATGCACTGAGTACATACTAAACAGTATAGCCTGAATTGCATCATTGTGCATTTAAACTTGGTGGTCCCTAAGCTTACCTGTGGTTTTTGGAGACAAGGGTTATATTCAGTATTGGAAAATTCTTTCCCTCTCCTTCCATTAACATCTAAAATGTCATTTGTGAGTTGGCTTTCCCTCGTTTTTATTGACCATTCTTATGGTAAAAGGAAGAAAGCTGAAAGATAATTAGATTTTGAGTCTGGGTGAGTAATGTTAAAAGCTTTGTAAGTCTGACTGCAGGATATACATTATGTCAAACTCAGCTTTGTGCATCTTGTATAAGAGGTTGCATATTACAAGACAGGATGGATGAACGTCACAGAGTTATGGAAAGGCAAAGGAGTGACATATTTAGATCTTCATTGTATCAGCCTTAATTTGATCTTCATAATCATAAATAAGTCTAAGTTAGCATGTGTCATGGGTTCAGGAGCAGCAGTCGTTTTTCTCCTTTAAGTAGTAGCTGGTGAGCACTGTGTTGTGGATTTTCTGCTTGGGAACAGTGCTGATAACACCAGTGTTTATAGTTATGGCTTAGAATGTTTAGGCTGGCCAAGG